>PRKT01001145.1:79525-125790 GCA_003671525.1 Saccostrea glomerata
CTTCATTGACATATATTTTATAAGTGTTGGAGGGGTTTTCATTAAAAGGTTTCAAGTTTCTTTTATTATTATAGACATTTGCACGATCTCTATACCTCACAAATTTCACAATTATGTTTCGAGGTGGAGTTTTAGTTCCTGGTCGTGGTCTAGGACCTAGGCGATGTGAATTTGAGATTGAGAACTCGGTCAGAGGTCGATGCCCAGTACCTTCTAATATGTATCTATTGATAACATTCAGTGCGATCTGGTCAGTGTCTTCTTGTTGCCCTTCTCTAGGTTCGGGAATCCCAGAGATTTTTAGACAGTTTTTCCTGGAATATTGCTCTAGTTCATCAATTCTTTGATACAAGTCAGATATTTCTGATTTCATTCGGTCAATTTCAGGAATGAGTGTTTTTGATATTGAGTCTTTTATTTTGGGATTACTGAGAATCAAAGAAGTGATTTTTTTCAGGGATTCAGGGTGTTCACTGGCATTTTCTAGTATAGCACTTAGATCGGAAATATCCTGATCTAGAGTGCTCAAGGAACCCGTAGAGTTAGGACGCTGCCGCTTACTTGGGTGGTCAGATTCATTTGGGGACAAGGGGGAAAGTTGATCTCTTTGCCCATATCTAAATCGATTTTGAGCTTTTCTACCCGGCATGATAGACAGATAGATAGTTAGTGTCAATACCGGTATCACTGTCTAACCATAAAATCGATCGTAGAGTGGACAAGTATGTGCCCAGTGTCCGTGTACAGGTGAACTGAACTCAGTAGATCGCTCAATAGTGACCGTTTGGTGAACCAAATATGAAGTTATAGAAAAATCGCATGTAAAACACTCACAGTTTTATGAATTTCTGAATGGCAGTCACTTATCCCATCACTGATCACATTTTTACCACAAAAGTCTAGATCTACATTGCTGTTAGACCACAGAGAATCTATTGGTCAGTATTGTGTATGTCGTCCATTTCTGACCTTGACCTTAGAGTAAACCATGTTAAAAATTGCATTCCTGAAAAAACAGTTACAATAAGGCCTAAAGATAAACCCTGGATGGATTCCGCATTGCGAAGAACGATTCGTCAGAGAAATCGTGCAAGAGAAAAAGCTCACAAAACAAAAAAAGATTCAGAAAAAAATAAGTTTTAAAAACTACGTAATAAAGTAAATAACATGAAAAAAGTAGCAATGGCAAACTATTACAACAATATAGAGACCAATCTTATCGAAGCAAGTATCAAAAGTTCTAAAATTTATTGGAAATTATTAAAAGATGTTTTTAAAACTAAGGTTAGGTCCGAAATTCCACCGCTGCAGGATATTACAGAAAATGGAAATATGCATATTAATTACAGCGATATTGACAAGGTTGAAGCGTTAAATAGATATTTTGCTTCGGTTTCGGCTTCGCATGATGTCGAACCTGCATTACCAGCTTTTTCTTTATTATGTAATAGTGTTTTTAATAGTATTGAAATAGTTGAACAGGACATTATTGATATAATTTCTATTCTCCCAGTGAACAAGGCAATAGGACCTGACAACATTAGTCATAAAATGTTAAAAGCTACCATTTTTAGCGTCTCTTATCCTTTATGTATTTTGTTTAACAGATCTTTAAGAGAATGTGTATTTCCTACACAGTGGAAGGTAGCTAATGTACTTCCTTTATTTAAAAAAGGTGACCCATCATTATTATCAAATTATAGACCAGTCTCATTATTAAGCTGCGTTGGAAAAATTATGGAGCGAGTTATTTTTAAATATGTTTACAATTATTTTCATTCAAACAATCTTTTTTACAAATATCAAGCTGGCTTCTTACCAGGTCATTCAACAGTTTATCAACTTATTGAGACATTCGATTACATAGCTAAAGCTATAGATGAAGGAAAACACTGTTGTATGGTTTTTTGCGACTTGTCTAAGGCATTTGATCGGGTTTGGCACAAAGGCCTTCTCTTTAAGTTACAAACTTATGGTGTTAGTGATAAGTTATTATTATGGTTTCAAAGTTATTTAGATTTAAGGACACAAAGGGTATTACATAGGAATACTATGTCTAGTTTTAGATCTTTACACGCTGGAGTTCCCCAGGGGTCTGTATTGGGACCACTTTTATTCTTGATATATGTCAATGATGTCGCTGAAAATATGTCTACCTTAAGCAGATTGTATGCTGATGATAATTCTTTACAGAAATGTTCAGAAAATGTACATGATATTCAATTAGGATTGAATAATGATTTAAATCAACTTGAGCGGTGGTCTAAACAATGGCTATTGAAATTTAATCCTACTAAAACCAAAGCTGTATTTTTTAGTACTAAGAAAAACGTAGATTTACCATTGTTAAAATTTCAAGATTGTAATTTAGATTTAGTATCATCACATAATCACTTAGGTATTCTATTTTCAAACGACCTCACTTGGTCAGGGTACATTGATTCTATCGTAGCTAATGCATATAAAAAATTAGGTCTACTTAAAAAATTGCAGTTTAAGGTCAGTGCAAAAACTTTATCTCTTTTATATACTACTTTTATAAGACCTCAGTTAGAATATGCAACCGAAGTTTGGTGTGGGTGTTCTAGTCAAGATTCTGAAAAACTAGAAAAATTGCAACTTGCAGCAGCAAGAATAGTCACTGGATTAACCTCATTGGCATCGCGAGATTCTCTCTATTTTGAAACTGGTTGGGAACCACTTGCTGTTAGACGAATGTCCAAAGCAAGAACAACTATGTACAAAATATTTCATAATATGGTACCCGGTTATTTGAAAGAAATATTTCCAAACATTCGATCACAAGAATCAAATTACGTTACAAGACAATCACAAAATTACTGTATCCCTAGGTGTAGATTAAATATTTATAAATCATCGTTTGTTCCAATTGCAATAAGGGAATGGAATTCTTTATCTCTTGAAACAAGACAATCCACTACAATTGGTTCCTTCAAAAAATGTATAAACTCTCAGAAAACACCCACCCCGTCATTTTTTACTTTTGGTGATCGTTACTGGAGTGTAATTCATACTAGATTAAGACACAATTGTGTCCTAAATAAAGACTTATTTAGGTGTAATATTATTGACAGTCCACTGTGTACTTGCGGAAAAATAGAAGATGCATATCATTTCTTTTTTTCTTGTGTGAACTACAATGCCCCAAGAAACGATTTGTTCAATGCTATTTTTAGAATGGAAAATTTACGTATCATAGACACTCATATTCTATTATGGGGAGATAATTCGATCAGTATATATAAAAATGAAAGTTTATTTTTAAATGTGCAATTGTTTATTAAGAAATCTGGTCGTTTTTGAGTAATGTTTTTAGATTTGTATGTCCATACTACATTAATTCAATTCTGTACATGCATTGCCTTTGTTAGATAATCTTATTGACCTTTGGTTCCTGTGTAAATTAATTTTGAACAATACTTTGTGTTACAAATTGTTATAAAGGAGAGGACGTTCTAAGTTTTTAAGAACTTGTGTCCAATCCTTTTGTTATAACATCTAAACAATAAAATATGTTCAAACTATACTTGGGTAGAGTGAGGAAATTCGTGTAAAGCGCCTTTCCCAAGGACACAACGTCGACTTGCCTCGGCCAAGATTCGAACTCACAACCTTTCGGTTTGGAGTCTGGCACCTTAACCACTAGACTACCGACGCCTCTACGAAATCTACAAAATCTGAATATAATATTAATTTAAATCAATAGTTTTATGACGGTGGTCCGCATACTTTTCAAATAACCCTCGCATGTATTGCATGTGATGTTCTGAAAATGCATAAAAAACGGAAATGTAAATAAACATTACATTCAGATGTATGCAAGGATTTAAAATTTCCAGGAAAACACCATTACAAATTTAAACCAATTTCATTATCATTATTATCGGATCATTATTAATATTACCCATATTAGTTATCAAAAATTTGTTTACGGTATTTGTTTAAAACAAAAAATCATGTGACAGATACGTGTAAGTAAATTAGCAGGAATTGGAGTTACATTTAAATCAATTATGAAATTCCATCATAAAGCTGGGGAAACTATAAAATACAAGAAATATTACCTGGAGTGATCGACAAAACAAAAAAATTGGCGGCATAAATCGAAGGTTTTTACAAGGCTTGGATACGTTGCTCTCTGCTCAATATGTTTGAATTTGCTCCAGCAGAGAGACAGTTCTCTAGCTTTCATTTATGAAGCATATGTGTGAATTTTTTAACAATCCTTTGCTCACTCACACTCTTAAAACATTGAATATTTAAGGAGGAATGCCACACCATTTTTTTTTCTAATTTACAGATCTTTGTGTCATCCTTTTTAAACCATGGTTCAGCATTGAAAGGCCAATATTAGCTCTTAATTATTTGATATGATTTTTTTTCAAAGAAAATAAAAAAAAAAATCCATATATCCAAATAAATTGTTTTTGAGTTAAACGTTTGCTGTAAATGAATGTATCATTTGAATATCTAATAAAATTTGTAAAGAAAGGCTGGCTAGATTTTTAAATTAAAAAAATATATATATGATAATGAAACACATTATTTTTGAATATTTTTGAAACTTATGTTTAAAAAACCATAAAAGTAGTCACAGCAGAGGAGAACTTGTTTTTAAATCATATTTATAAAAGAAATTGAAACAAAATTGAGAAATATTAGAGAAATTAAATTTTTTTAAATATTTGGACCTAACCTGCTTAAATTTAACACACAATGAATAAAATACCAATTCATTGCCTCTTCATGTATTTACAATGAAGAAATCTATTTTATTGTCAAGTTCAATGATGTTTTAAGCTTTATCACACATAGTCAGACTAGTGTTCTTGGGGAAATCTGATTTATTTCCAATAATTGTACAATTATCGTTGGGATCGGTTTAATTTTGATCGGAATTGGCCAAAATAAAAAAAAAAATCTTTATAGTTGCATTTGAGAACTATTTTAAGTTTTATGTTAGTGATTGGCTTTTAAAAAAACATAGACTTAGCACTTAGACATTAATAAGAAACAGTCCGAAATAAATTCATTAGAAAGGTTAATTATAAAGAAAAATAAGTATTCCTTTCATGCAAATACTTTTTACAACAATTTGCTGCTTTTTCCATGATGTTGGTATATCTCTTTCTTTTATTAAGAGATATTAAGCATTAAGATTAAAAAGTACAATGTCTTCGTGATAACTACAGTAATATTAAACTTGTGACTAAAGAATGAAAATATCAAAGTTCTCACAAAATCTATTCAATTCATTTTAACGTCCTCAAAATAAAAATTTTGTTTAATATAGTAATGATAAGCACACGATAAGCATACAAAAGAAAAACATAATGCTTAAATCATATATTGTCAAACAAAATAAAACCTGTAATGATGATCAATTTTAAGCATTAAAGTACATAGAAATTTTTTCTTGTGTGCTGTGAAAATACTTATAAACAAAAACGGTCGGACTGGGTAGACTCACGATCATAAGAATTTGCTGATTGTTAATAAAGAGAGCACAGGGAAATGGTGGACATTGCTCTGGTGTGAGAAGGAGAGATAGAAACTGACCATCCATACCCAGCAGATGAACACTGGAGCACTGGTTATTAGAATCTTCATAGACATAACACACCACAATATGTCCCTGGACATCTGTGCAGATTCCACAGGGACGGAATCCAATCTGACGCGGTGACCAGAGTAAGAGAACCGATACTCTCCTGCTCTGGACACCACCACCACCTTATTGGCCAGGTAGTCAGATGTACAAATATCACCGTTTATATTCTCTGTGATAAAGCGTGCACTTAGATAAAGAGATTGTCCTTCATCATTCCACTGGATATCTTGCAACTTCATCCATTCTTTGCTAAATCTGACTATTTTTGTAGTCATTTACATGAAATTCTCCATCCCCACCAATACGTGTTCATTGCTATGAGAGGAGTAAATTGCCCCTGGTTTCCAGTTTCCTGTTCTGATTGCTAGTTTGTAAGAAGACATGTCACTACTCATCGTGTATATGGCATTATTGTGGAAATCTGAGTAAAGTAGTTGCCCCTCTGATATGACTGAGTGACTACCTCGAATACCCAACATATTAGCTGTTTCTGTTTTGTCGATCTTCCTTTACTTTGAACCTCGTGATTAATCATTTTCCATTTGCTTATTTTATTGCAATATTTGAATTGATTTAATTTTCAGGCAATAACACAGAGATAATTACAAAGGTTAGACAACATTGCAGCAATATAACCTTACGTGAGAGGAAACAAAGCCAGTAGACAATGCAATGAAACAGACCAATCAGAATGCAACAATCTATTGTTACAGTGCAGCCCATCAACATCTGGGAAGCATGTTGACCTTTGAACTCTTCATGATCACATGTTTGTTCTCTCTGAACTGCAATTAGTCAATAAAATGTTTACATCATTAGAACATACTGCTTCAACAGAGATAGAGGCTTTTGTTAACTGTTTTCATCTGTGTCGCCAGTAGTTTTAACAAATCTGAAAACAAAGTCTGAAGACAAAAGACAGGTAGTCCAGTATTTTATGTCCTATCTTTATTTTCTCCATAGGAGATTGCATGAATATGAACACGTCAAATCAAATAAATATCACCAAAGGAAAATAAGTTAATAAAAACAGATCGAAATAGGAGAAAAACAAAAGATAAATGTGAACATTGCATTACAACAGAAAAGAACAAGGTTACTGACTAGAGCGATATACAAGGTAAAAAAACAAGGTTGCTAACAGTATGTATAGACACGTCATTCTCTTCTCCTACGCGATTGTGTGTCAAACCATGTTGCTATATCCTTGAGGAAACAAAAATTCAAGATATGTAGACTGGGCCCATTAAATGAGATAAGGTGCTTGAGAATGATCTAGCAGCTATCAGAAAAAAGGTATAAATCATGTGGACTGAGACCGGAAAGTTCGGCATTTAATATAATGTCAAATTCCTCGATCATTGTGTCCCTCCATGCTTCGCGGATGACGGTTTTGCCCAAACAGGTCGTAGAGATGTGCTCAAATATGTTTCTGAAGTTTCCTTTGCTGATTCCAGATGTACGTTTGTGACAGCTACTAAAACTCATCTTTTCCACATGTATTTTGGGAACCATCTTGTAAGTATATAAGGAGGTACTAATGGAGGTCATACTGATACAAAAGAGCCATGACGTCATTGATGAAGCCATTATGTTGTAAGTATATACGGATGTACTAATGGAGGTCATACTTATACAAAAGAGACATGACGTCATTAATGAAGCCATTATGATAAGTTTGAGAGACTGTAAGTAAGAAAAACCCAGTGGAGAAAAATCTGTTTAGTGAAAGTTTTGGTATCTAGTTCGCACAACCGGCCGAACAATTGCAGTTTTCTTTTGTCACTCTCAGACGAAATTGGAAGAAGTCCAAGTAAGAATTCACAAATATCAGATCTAGTGTCGTTTGGTAGACCAACAGCATGCTTGCATATAAAGTGTTGAAAAGTTCTAAGGGTTTGCAGATCTCCCTGACGTAGATTGGAGAAAAGTTCACATCCGTACGAAGTGGAAGGGAGTACATTTCTGATGTAAAGCCGTAATATGGTGACTGGATTAAGGTGTTCTTGTATTTGGAGGGCAAAGAAAGCTTATCGTCCTTTCCTGCATGCATTTTCAATTTTCTCTGTATGGGTGAGTTTGGATTGAAGAGGAACTCTTAAATGAATGTACGTTAGATAAATAGACAGGGTCTGGACCAAGAAACCATACTGGGGACTCGTCAAAGTTGGTAGATGTTTTGGAAAATCAAAAAACAGTTTACAAGTGAAATTAAATTATTTATTTTTTTAAAATGAATTAAAAGTGATATTCATTATTTTTAATGAATGATATTCGCGGACAGTAAAATGTGCAATGTGTGAAAAAAGCATATAAAGAATTTGAATTTTTCTAGTCGCATGTTTATTGCCATAACGACCGTTGAAATGGATATGCAGTAGTACACATACATTTGAAACATATGGTATCTTTTTACAGTATTGACAATAAAACAGTAAACTATTTAATAAATCCTATAACATAGCTCACAACTGAATAAAACGTGGAGAAAAAACGTTTTAATGCACTGAAAAGTCGCGCAAAACACCGAAAATGGAAAATGCCGTAAATAGTCAATTGGAAGAAACACATGTAGTTAGGTAGGATACAACTAGTGTGCGCCATCGAACGATATTCATGTACCGTCTGCGTAAGAAATGCATGTACACCGTCATGTATATATTATAACATGCTAAAATGAGGTTATATTTTCTTTCTTTCTTTTTTCCTTTTAGTTCAAACAGTCAAAAACGCATTTCGACAATCAAACATGGCTATTCTCTAAGCTGTTGGACGCTTTCCAACATATACAGGCAAAGGATAGTGGGTGGGTCCTAATCAACCAATTAAAACGCCTGGGTTATAAAAATGTTATCATTATGATATGCAAATTTTACATTTTTTTTATAGGAAGTTGTCATTAACACTATGTGTGAGATACTCTGTGATCTGTACCAACAACTGTGGACCGATACGTCCGCTACAGGACTTATCTGGTGGTTAAACTGGTCTCCAACGCCTCAGAGCACGACATCAAGTATTGATAGGACCAGAAAAAATTTGGTAAGTGTATATGTGATCAGACACTAAGCAAAAAAGGATTGAAGTTCATGTCCATTCACATGCTAAAACTTGAAAACTGTGAAGTAACAATTTTATTAAGCTACTGTTAATACATGTGCATGATGTTTAATATTTGACATTCTAAGCAACAATGAATTAGTATTGTAACGTGCAAGGGAGGTCACTGCCCGTGAACCCCCGCAGGCTCGTACCCGTGATAAAAACGGATAGCCTTGAGATGCTGCAAATATGTACAATGCGCAGTCTTAATCACTCGGTACTGCGTTATATAAGGTCTTTACTGGTAGCGAACAATTGTCACTGGCAGGGAAGTCCACACACCAGCGCACTTCCACAAGAGACAAGCAGGGATGACCACACACTCGCCCTTGCGCAGTGACAAGCAGGGATGACCGCACACTTGACACTAAGACGGTTCTATAACAGAGACACTGGCAGGGATGTCCGCACACCAATGCTCTACCACAAGATGCAGGCAGGGATGTCCACACACCTGATCTTGCGCAGCAACAAGCAGGGATGTCCGCACACTTGCTACTTTAAGATGCCAATCACAGAGCAGGGATGACCACACACTCTGTCAAGTAATAAGCAGGGATGACCACACACTTACTACTTAAAACAGTACAATATAAGCAGGGAAGTCCGCACACTTATATGTACACACACAGGTTTGTCAAGTTTTACCTCTAGAACCGACCTCGAATGATTGGCAGTAAAAACCCTATATATCCTAACACCATCTAAAATACTTAGTGATTATTTATTTACAAAGTAATTAAAACACGAATCAAGCTTCCAATCAACCAATCTTTAGTTATCCAACTAGTGTAACATACAATGATTATTATTGATAACTTTAATTCAAATTCAACACTAATTAAGTATTTATTTAAGCACATATATAATTAGTTATTAAAATGACAAGGGCGATAACTTTCGCTATAATGAAAATATAGAAAACGGCTTTCCGTTTCAGTACCCCCACCCCAGCTTTATGCGTCCTCGCATAAAAAAACACAACTGCATTTTTAACAATCGAACAAATGCTATTTACAAAAACAAATATCTACACTGTATTCCCCATTCTGCAAAATAAAATATGTATAAATATTCCACTCAACAGAATAGTAATTACAGTATCACATTTACCATTGCGCAAAACAAAATGTTATATTTTGTTTAACCCAATGGTAAACAGAACCAATCAGGTTCACTTGCTGGCCCAGGTGCCTTTCATTTCTTTGAATTCCCTCTGCAAAGTCTCAAACTTTGCGCTTAATTCCTCAAGTATCGAGGGAGTTCTTCCTTCCTCGGATTCAACAGTAGTTGGGCGCGCATAGTTCTTTTTCTCAGCTCTGTTGTAAGCTTCTAATTCCACAGCCAATTGAACAGCTTCATTAAGATGCTTAGGACGCGCCTGCTTTATGCGGATGCGCATTTCTGAGTCGACCAATGCGTCCACAAATTGGTCTTTAGACAGTGTTTCCCGAATCTCAGCTGTCGCAGTGGGGTAGGCTAAGTTGGCAAGTCTGCGAATAGCCTGTCCTAACTCCGGAAGAGATTCTCCAGCTCTTTGGCGTCGCTCACGCATCTGCACCCTGTATAGCTCCGTTTGACTCGGGGGTGCAAATCTGTCTTCTAGGGCTTTAACAAGTGTTTGACAATCGGGCTTTGCCCCCTTTTGCATGTTCCCTAGAACCGCTTGCGCACTTCCCCGAAGAGAAACTGCTAAGTACAATCCTTTCTGATGATATCTCCATCCACTTATTTCCGCACATGCCTCGATATGTGTATGATAATCAACACAGGGACCACTGCCATCATACGTTGCTGGCTTTATCGTTTGTCTTTGCGCTGGAATCTCTGCTAGCGCGTCGTCTCCGCTATGAGGACTTGCAAATCTAACTCTGGACCTCCTTGTTATTCCAGGGAGAAGAGAATCGTCTTGATCGTCTCTGTGAAGTTCTTCAGGACGAAGTCTACGCCAGTGTTTGTTGTTCTGCGCCGCTTCTCTTTCAAATCTTGAAGGAGACTCTGGATGACTGTAATCACGGTGTCTTGCTCCGACTTCTCTAAACATGTCCCTGAGTGATTGTCCTGTAGGCTTTTCTTCAAGGATAGGTGCGTGCTGGGCTAGCGCACCATCATGCTCATGCGTTAATGACTCTTCTTCCGTCTGCCGCATTTCTCTGGAGATGCTAGATTGGCCAACACCTGAGTCTCTTACTTTGTCTTTTGTACGCGGGGTCACTGGAGTTGACGACTTGAAACTTCTATTCCTGATGCTCTCCCCCTTCAGCTCTGCGAGCTTCTCTTCTATCAGAGATAATTCTTTGTCTACGTCTTCCATTGCGCAGCTATCTCAAGGTATCCCACCGCTGCCACCAAATTTTATGTAACGTGCAAGGGAGGTCACTGCCCGTGAACCCCCGCAGGCTCGTACCCGTGATAAAAACGGATAGCCTTGAGATGCTGCAAATATGTACAATGCGCAGTCTTAATCACTCGGTACTGCGTTATATAAGGTCTTTACTGGTAGCGAACAAGTGTCACTGGCAGGGAAGTCCACACACCAGCGCACTTCCACAAGAGACAAGCAGGGATGACCACACACTTACTACTTAAAACAGTACAATATAAGCAGGGAAGTCCGCACACTTATATGTACACACACAGGTTTGTCAAGTTTTACCTCTAGAACCGACCTCGAATGATTGGCAGTAAAAACCCTATATATCCTAACACCATCTAAAATACTTAGTGATTATTTATTTACAAAGTAATTAAAACACGAATCAAGCTTCCAATCAACCAATCTTTAGTTATCCAACTAGTGTAACATACAATGATTATTATTGATAACTTTAATTCAAATTCAACACTAATTAAGTATTTATTTAAGCACATATATAATTAGTTATTAAAATGACAAGGGCGATAACTTTCGCTATAATGAAAATATAGAAAACGGCTTTCCGTTTCAGTATTATAGGCAAAACAGATTAAATTGACCAATTTAATAAAAAGGAACTAAAGGAGAACAAAAAATATTTAAATGTGTATGATAAAATGAAAATTAATTATTAGGGGGGAAAACCCTCTAATACATGTGAATATCGACAAATTCGAGAATTTCATTGCAAACATTTAATGGATATTTACAATCAAATGATTAGAGCTAAGTGAACTTACTTCAAGGTATTAGTTTGTCACAACATAGTTATCTGGCTTGATATTTATGTAATACATATGTATTTTTCTCAAGTGTAAATATAAGTAATCTACAGCATATTTAAGAAAAAAATCAATTAAAATCTATTGAGAATTTCTTTGTTCTTCTGGGATTTGGTCACTGACATGTAACCAACAAAGTTAATTTTCCAGTGAAACTTTTACCTTTGTTTTTTTTTTTTTTATTTCTTGACCAGCACTATGAAAGGTTGTACGTAAAACAAATAGATCAAGCATACCGGTAAGCATAAGGTATAAGCAGAAGTTTTAGTGAGGATTTAATTTTGGCATTATTAGAGAGGGAGCCAAGATAACATGAACTGAATATAGCTAAAAATTAATTTCACTACAAGAAATAGCTTCTTTAGTGAGATTTTAAAAATTGCTAAAATTACGTTTTGATAAAAATAAAATACCAATTTTAATGACAAATCACTAAATGTGCGTCTCGGTAAAATTTATACGGTAGCTGCAGATCTGTAGATAGCTGGTCATAAAAAATTGGGATGGATGACCAGAGATCTACTGTAACAGTGCCACCCATAGCAAAATTTGTATATTTATTGCACAAAAAACTTGCCCTTGATTCTTATGAATTTTTCTAAATTCTTACTTCAATTGCAGAGAAGGTAAATTTTGACAAATTCATCTCTCCTCTATCAAGTTATCTCATAGTTAACATCTACAAGAAGCATTTCATCATGCAAACCACAATGGCAGTATTTATTAAATATGTTAAATTTTAATTTGCCTCAATTTCAGGTCGAGAACGGGGGAGAGCTATTAGCAACAGTTATTTGAAATGTTTTGTTGTGAAATCAGTGACATAATATGTAAGGAACACACCCTTTGTAATATTTTAAGATGGCAGTTTTAAAAACAAATAAATCGAAAAACTGCACTTTTTTGTGCACAATAAATATGCACTTTTTTAATGTGTGGCACTGTAGCTCTTTAGTCTTCCGTAATTTTTTTTCAGAGAGCTATGTACAGTTCTGCAGCTTGCATTAACAATACAGTAAAATATAAAATGTCATATTTTTGTGTTTCTCATATACTTGTACACGTATACAGTAGGATATCTTAATCCCCCGACCCAGAAATTGTGTTGACCATCAATACAGAGAGCACGGGGATGTGGAGGACATTGATCTGGTGTGAGTAGGAGAGTCAGGAACTGTCCATTAATGTCCAGCAGGTGGATACTATAGCAATTGCCATTGTACATTTTATAGCTATTACACACCAAAATATTTCCCAGCTTGTCTGTACAAATTCCATAAGGATGGAATCCAGCCTGAGAGTGGTGACCAGAGTAAGAGAAGCGATACTCTCCTGATTTGGTCACCACCAAAACCTTATTGGCACTGTTGTCGGATGTACAAATGTCACCGTTGATGTTCTCTGTGATATAGTCTATACTTTGATAAAGATTTTTTCCTAAATCATCCCACTGCATGTCCAGTAACTTTCTTCCTTCTTTGTTGTACCTAGTTATTTTATTGTTTAGAATTCTTTCCATCCCGACCAATATGTGTCCATTGATAGGAGAGGAGTAGATGGCTCCAGGACCCCAGCTCCCTGTCGTAATAAGTTTGTTTCTGAACATGCCATTAGTCACTCTGTACACAGTTTTTTCACGGTAATCTGTGTAAAGAAGTTCTCCCTCTGTGGTGACTGTGTGGAAACCTCGGATAGACAACATTATCTTGGTGAAAATTTTATGTAAGATGTTTCCTTCCAAATCATACAGAATAATATTCCCAAAGTCATCAGTAGCCCAAAATTTATTGGTGGACAAGAGAGACAAATGGAAAGTAGGTTCCTGGATAGGTATTACTTTACAAAATTTTGTGATGGACGTAAGCTTAAATATTTCCGATAAATTTTGTTCTATTTCACCAAACTGTTTGGCTATTTCTTCTCTATTTAATGGACCAAATGTTAAAGTTGGCAGTTTGGGTTCAGATTTTCTAGGCATCTTCAGGGTAGCTAATGCAATGTCTAATTGGAATTTCATGAGTTCAGTGTGTGTAATGGATGAGATTTTACTCTCAAAGTCTGCAATCATTTTTTCCAGGTACTTTATATCGTCCTCTGTTTCTTTCTGTTGTTCCCCAATATCATTTAGTATAGAGTTCTCGATCTCATCCAGTTTTTTATTATTATCAGTTAGTATACTGTCAACAGTCTTCTTCAGTTCATCTGCTCTCTTCTTCATGGAAGCTCTTAAATTGGCAATTTCTTTCTTTACATTATCCCTCTTTTTTCCAATTGAATTGACTCTATCTTTAGCCCCAGGAATGTCTGTTTTCCAAATATTAGTTATTTCCTTCTGACATTGCTGTAGAATGTCATTGTAGATTGTTTCAAGGTCACTTTTTTCATGGTGACTGTGATGTTGGGCAAAGCATATAGAACAGACAGGATCCTGGCAATCATAACAGAAGACATTTAATTCTTCTGTGGGGTGGATCCTGCATTTCTCTGAAGGAAGTTTTTTCTTTCTCTCTTGGTATCTGACAATCTCGTGTCCATTGTTCTGCTCTAGATGGCGCTGTTTGCATTGTGGACATACTCGTTGATGACAGGTATTGCAGTAAAACTCGGAAAAGTTCCTACATGTTTCCGTATCACACTCGATAAAGTGTTGCGCTGTATCTGGTACTTCATCCATTATTATTGATCAAAACTCTACAAAATATTTATTTTTTCAGAGTATAGTAAGGTAACTTTTAAAAAGCATGAGTGTATAGCTATAAAGACGTTCTACACTAATTAAAATATTAACAGTTCTAATCTGATAGATAAATCTCTTTCACAATACTTACCAGTCATGATAGGTGTCGCCCATTTGTAATGTATTACGTATATCCAGTCGTGTAATTTACTTCCTGCTAAAACACACTGTGGCCGGGGTACCGTAGATAGCTGAAGTAAGCGGAATGACAAAAACATTTTAATCTTAATGTAGTTTTCGCATGAGTGAAAAATTTGAAAAAAAGAGAATAAATGGGTTACACCACCACGAAGTAACTGTATTTAATAACAGTAGACCCGTGTTAAGAGATATATATATATATATATATATATATCAGCATGTGAAACGATATTGTTTCTTAAGAAAAATTTACGGTAATACAAATCACCCATGAATTTTACTTTAGCTCATTTCTTAAAAGGTACGGAGAAAAAAGAATATAATATAACTATACTGACAATAATGAAAGATCCTTGTAAAAACAACAATAAGTTGTGGCATGATTTTCATATTTTGCTAAAGAATCAGAGAATCCTACATATTGGTCCATTGGAAGCTAGTATTTTAGAGTGTAATTGCGCTATCTTAGTGCAGTAGACAAGTATGTAACAGTATCTTATTAAATGCAATGTAACGTTTCTTCCGAAAATAACAGAGGGCTGATAATTAAACAAACGTATAAGGAGTCTTCATTCTTTAATTTCTTTAAAGATCAAAGTCATATCAAGAGTTCAAAGGCCGAATATTATGACGGCATCTACTGAATCTTTAAATTTTTTGACTGAATTTTTTTTGATCGCCAATATAGTTTAAACCACTGGTTTATTTTTTTTTTTTTTCATTTTTCAATTCCGACGCCCAGTATGTTTTATTTATACATAATGTCTTACATAATATTTTACTCAAATTTCCCAGTATCAATAAAACTTACTGAGATTAAGTAACAAAAAGGTTGTCTTTATAAACAGCTTAAACAAATTCGCAATATACCAATGAATAATGTGCAATAACAAATTATGCCCAAAGTCATTAAATAGAAAATGTGATATATCTGTATGATTTTCAACAAGGGCATTGCAAAGCAGAGCATCACCTTGCAAAGAGCATATCTACAAATCAATCATCATTTAGCATGGGTCCCATTGCTAATAAAGTTACCTCCGTTTCTAGGAAAGAAGGCAAAAGAAAATCAAATGTTAATTATTTTTGTGTGCACTTGATCCCCTAATATGACATAATCTTAAACTTGAAAGCCAGCCAGCGGTGAAATATTTTGATTAAATTTAAATGTTCTTTAACATCACAAGTACAGGATCAAGAAAGTCTTCACAAGTCAGTATTATGCCAGACTGCCTACAAACTGTGTGTGGAGAATCTGAGGGAACACAGAAGTCGTCACAGGACAGACCTCTTACACAGAAGTTATCACTCGACAGACTTCTTACTGCTGATGAAACCTTGAGAGACTTAAAATCAAGGCTACAGAAATTACAGATTCTGTAACAGCACATCTGATCTGGTCTCAGGCTTCAGTACTGTGTAAAGGAAAAATAAATTCTTATGAATTCTTTCAACGAATTATGACAAATAAAGTAAATATATTTAAAATATCCAGGAAAAAAAATTAAACCAAATTTAACAAAGTTGAAACTTTTTAAGTAATATCTAAAAATTTGACATCATATACCCTCACATTTGATATTCTTTCTGAATATTTCAGATAACTTTGACCTTAGTATCTGCTTAAATTCAGCAAAAGTTTAAGATTTTTAAATAATTTTCATGCTTGTCAAATTTTCAATGTCAGAAAAATCACATTTTGTGACTGCAGAAAGGTCAAATAATTGATCATGTGAAGCAATTTGAAACTTTTTTCTTAGCTACGATTTCAAAGTGTCTTTTTAAAATAGACTTAGAGTTCATTTTGTTCTATTCTTTATTTGGATGAAAATATTGGAGAAGAAATGTCTAAGATGTAATTATTGATAAAGACACAAATTTTAGTGCACATAGGTCATCGTAAATATACTGTATCGCCAAAAGAAGCATATTATTCTCATTTTTCGATATCTTTTTTAATTAAGCTTTGTGTGTAGAAACTAAAAATATACTTGACAAAAAAGTATAAGACTTTAAATTTCAGGAGCCAACGTCGTTAAAACTAATTTTCATTGCAAAACTGAATGGAAATTTGATACACAGATTTATCATTAGAAAAACAAAATCAGGTTTCGTTTTAGATACAGTCGATAAATTTGGACTGTTTTATGTTCTTTTGACTTACAAAAATTCCAATTATTGGGGGGATTAGTGTTATGCAAACATGTCTTACTATGAAAGGTTTACTCTGGCTTATATGACCTCTTCTCCTTATTTATCCATTGAATCTGAATAAAATCTTGGCAGAGAGAGAGAGAGAGAGAGAGAGAGAGAATTCTTGTCAACAACGTGTTTGAAATTGGCTTTTTGGAAATAAACCAAAACAAAAATTAATATGTATGTTGTCGTTCTTCTTAAAGCAAAGTCTGTAATGTCCCCCTGTGTTCTGACCCATTGTGATTAGACATGTATGTGTATGTATGGATGACAGCCTCATCATGCAATGTAATATTTAATGACTCTAACATATAACGACACCTTTGTGACAGCATGTTACTTCAGTCTTGGACAAACATTACCAGGACTGTGATTTGGAGATGCTTGAATCTGATCTGCTGAGAGTTACGAACCTTAGTCCTGTGTAAATCGAAATCAGGGACCCTTTCTCAGCTAACCTTCTCCAACAAAGGGGGGGGGCTGATACATAATATGCTTTAGGACATGATAAACAGGTAAAACAAAATTCTCAGTTAAACATAATAAGTGCGCATTATAAATTTTGTTAGTAAACAGGCATTGTAAGAGGAGCTTTATCTTAAACTAATCCAGAATATTATTACAAATCTTTATTTGGAAACTTTAACTGCATTGCATAAGGAATTTCTAAGTAAGGTATAATCGTTTTGATATTTTCAAGTCAGCTTATTGAATTAGAAATGATTTGTATTGTAAACTGTCTTCTGAACATGTTGACAATTAATCGCATGACCTGTCACCTAACCTGTGTACGTGGCAGAGTCTGTTGTCTGTCTGTATGTTGTATGTGGATCTCTCTATCATCTTCCAATAGATATGGGTAGATGGAATAATGTTGAGTGTGCAACTTATGTAATAATAATCAGATAGGAGACGAATTCCATTATTTACTGGCATGTAATGCATTATATAGTACCCAAAACGAAATTGTTGCAGAAATACTATGTACATCCAAATATAATAAAATTTTGTATCTTGATGACAAGTACAGATCCATCATTTTTCCGACAATTGTGTATATTTATTACAATATCTTTTTACTCTGTCTGTCCTCCTGTAATTTCTGCTCGTCCATAATTATTGTAAATATGTATATATGTACCTCTTGTACCATGTATATGGTTTTTTTTTAGAGAATAAATGAATGAATGAATGAATCTACACCAGTAACACTCACTGTCCGTTCTCTGCTCCTACAGCAGTTGTTAGAGAGTTACAGGGAAGCACTGAATAGGTCAAGATCTCTGTAACTCTCTAACAGCTGCTGTAGGAGCAGAGAACGGACAGTGAGTGTTACTGGTGTAGATTCATTCATTCATTCATTGGTCAAATTCTATTCAGCTTGATGACACAAAAGATCACCTACAGTTGGTACAGGGTGTTATGGGACAGTAGCCAGTTTTACTAAAGGTCGTAAGTCAAATCGTAGACGTTAACGTAGACGTAGCCGTAACTTACGCCGATTTTGCGTTTTACTAAAAGTCGTATCTTACGATTTGACGTAGATTTACGTGGAAATCTACGTGTGCCCTATAGCAGTCGTAGGGGATAAAAGTCATTAATTTTTTCATAAATACAATCTCATGTCACAATTTTTATTTCCCGTGATTTTTCTGGAGTTTATCAAATAATAATAACATGTCAACTTGTGCAATATAACGCCCTAATGGACATACTCGAAAATTCACGTAAAGATGAAATAAAAAAAATTACGCAATAAATTTTGAAGTCTAGAGTATTTATAAAACGATTTATTGTTTTAAAATCTTATAGACACAGCTTTGTTGTTTTAAAATCTTACAGGAACAAGTGAGGGGGGGGGGGGGTACAGAATCAGTTATTAAATTTATATACTGTATCATGTATAAAAAAAAAAGGACTCGTAAAAACGGGGATCCCATCATGTTAAAATGGTATTACGTTGTCACATGAATTTTTAAGAAAATTCAAGTTGATAAAAAAAAAGAAGCAAAACTCGATTTTAATCGCTTATAAAATTTGAGCACTTGCGATTTATTTTACTATCATGTTACACCTATAAATATGAAACCTTCGTGTACAAGTACATCTTTACGGGAAAATTAAATATTGCAAAATTTTATTTGTCACGTAAAAATGACAGAGTTTTTTAACAAAGGCATTTTAATAAAAATACCGCACACTGTAAAGGCCTATCTTTTTCCCGGAGCCATATGACGTCATAGAAGAATTTACGCAATGAATATAGAAAATTACGTCATAATTTGGAAATGCAAAAAAGAATGCACCTCTTGTAAAAGATTTTTTTTATAATATGCAGACATGTTACATAATACAATGTATACTCGTATTAGTACTTTGTTATTCATTGTATGTAAAGAATGAATTTCTTAAAAAAAAATTCACGGATCATAAATCACATCGCCTTCTTGTACAGTGATAAAAATAAAAAAAAAATAGAGAGAGAGAGAGAGAGAGAGAGAGAGAGAGAGAGAGAGAATTAAAAATACGAGGGTAAATTAAAAGTTTTTTCCTGTTTTCAAATTTTAACAGAAAAGAAATTAGAGAAAGTTTTAGCAAACCAATATTGCATATTGTTATTTAGAAAAATATAATAATTAACAGTATGCTTTTTCTATCATGAACAATACTTGGGATTTTAATCTCTAAACACTTATAATGCACGACTAAGTAAAATATTTTCAGCAATTTTTTGAGATATATATAAAGAGGATTTTTTTTTCAGAGTTTTATTTTTCAATGCGTGTTTTAAAATTTGGAAGTCACGTGTAACGCGCAGATACATGTACTGTTTAACTTTTCAATATGCCCATAACCTAACTCGTAATCTTCTGCAAACAGCCTGAAAAGAAGTATTTTTTTTTTAAATATGCAATTATTTGGTTCATATCTCTTGATTTGCCTCTAGCTAGATGTTTAATATCTTTCTCCCATTTTAGGATTATATTTCTAAATTAAATGGATAATCAAAAATCACAACTAACATCTACTTGAGTATTCTGATTTTCTTTTAATAAAGACTTATTGCTAATTTATTTGATAGCAAATTAATTAAAATCGTTTTTAAACAAACACCTCGGAAAATTAATTTTTTGTCGGCAAAATTAATTTGAAAATCAAGAACCCCATCATATTTCTATTATTTCTTTTACTTATAATCATTTTAATAGATTAATGATGCTGCCTGTTTATTTCAGTTAATCAATATTTCTTCTTGATTCATCTGATTAAATGTAGCTCATACGCATGCGTAGCTTCCGTTACTAGGCTAGTTTTTCTACCTTTTACTGAAGAGTTCCTGTCGTAAGTTACGAAAATCTTTACGTGAAGCGCTACATTTACGGGCGCAGATACGACCTTTAGTAAAACGCGATCTACGCACACGTAAATTCAGTCGTAAAGTCTACGTTTACGTCTACGTCTACGGCAAAATTTACGAACTTTAGTAAAACTCGGTACAGGTGTTTAACAATGTTAAGAGTCTAGTGCTGGGGAAGTACAGAAAAATAGATAACGGTAAGTTCTAAGTGTTAGAAATGCATATGTCCTCAAACTTTTCTCAGTAATTCCTGTGAAATGTAGGACAAATAGAAAAACAGAAATTAAAGTTCGGAAAGAAAATTATTTAAGAGGTCTGTTGAATACTTTAAAATATTATTATTAATGTATTTTATTTAGCGTGTATGATATTTAGTGGAAATTGAATTATGAACAAGTTAGCGGAAATTGATTTAGCTTATCTCATCAAATTTCTCTTTATTTGTATTTGCATGTACAGTACATTTAGCGTTGTGCTTGGATTAGCAGAACTTGCTTTCCGCCAAAAGCGCCAAAAAGAATACACAGACACACTTTAATACGTTTACAGTAGGTTATTAATACAATAATTTTCTGTTCATCAGCTAATGTCAGGCAGCACTACATGGACCCCGTCTTTGCCTCCAGGTTCTGAAGTCTGTCTGTGGGGGAGACAGCTATGTGTGGGCTGTGAACCTCTACACTCTGGTGTCTCAATTGCAAGTCAGAAGGACATTAGCAGAGGGGCTCCACAGGGGGACAGACTGAAGAAGTTCTTTGAGGGTAGGTCAATATCAACATGGTAATAAAAGTACTTTGCTTCAATATTTTTTTTATAAACGTTACACAGTCTTGTACCTGTATTTGTGCAGCCCATTATCTCAATTAGGAAGAAAAAGTTAGAGTGATTTTGTTAATGAATCTGTTTGTAAAAGAGGGCAATGAAAGGTATGTGTCTATGACCTATTTTACGGTTCAAGTCATTTATTCACTTCACAATTTCAAAACACTAAATAAAGTTTCAGATTTACATATCTATAGATAGCTGAATGTTCATTAAAATAACAAATAATTGGTTGCTACGAGGGTTGTTCGAAAAGTTTGTGGACAATGGCAATCTTCGTTATGTTACATATCAGATTCTATGGATAGTTGGATTTTCACTAAAATGAAATAAATTGTTTCTTGATGATGGACAAGGTCCCTTGGGTTGCTAGTATGAGGGAGTCCTTGGTTACCTACACACAGGATAATGACCTTAACAATGTATATTTTTTTTCTCTGTTTTCGTTTATAGGATTATGGAGTGTTTTTCACATCTGCTCCAGACTGGAGAAGTGAGACAGATTGTAACATCAGGTTCTGGGACTCCCATGTCACACAACACCTCACAGCACCCAGAGTGAGGCTGAGGAGTGCTTGACCCTGACTGACCTCTGTAAACTGTCTGATATCCATAGAGAGGCTGCTGACCTCGTTATGAAGTATTAAGTCCAATTGCATCTAGACAAGAGGATTGAATTTGTTTCATTAATAATGAATGCAATGCCTTTCAGGAGTTAAATCGCAAAGAATTGCAACCACAGAAAATACCCGTTATTCGGTATTAAACACAATTTCTCCCTTTACCTTTATGGAGTGTTTTCCATATCTGCACCAGGCTGGAGAGTTTCTGCTGTGAGGATATGAGGAGATGTAACATCAGGTTCTGGGACTCCCATGTCACCCAACACCTCACAGAACCCAGAGTGAGGCTGAGAACTGCTTGACCCTGACCGACCTCTATAAACTGTCTGACGTCCATAGAAAGGCTGGTGACCTCATTATGGAATATAAAGTCCAGTTACATTAAGACAGGAGTGAGCTTGTTTCATTAATAATGAATTCAAAAACTGAATTGAAAGCTGGAAATGAACATGGTATGAAATTCAATATAGCTTACCTTTAACACAAAAATTATCTTTTGGAAGATGGAAATTCTCTTGTAGCTGTTAGCTAAGTTTCTCAAGTGACATTACTTTCTGTTTGGTCTATACTCCTTTCAATTTAACCTTATGATTTTTTCCATTTGCATTACCTATTTCAAAGCTTGCCTTTCAGGCAATAACACAGCAACTATTTTAAAGGCTAGACAACTCCTACAGCAATATAAGCTAACACGACAGGAAATAAAGCTAGTAGACAATGCAACGGAAAAGGACCAATCAGAGAACAGTAATTTGTTACAGTGCAGCCAGTCATCATCTGAGAAGCTTGTTGACCTGTGGTCTTTTCATGAGCACATGTTTGTTCTCTCTGAGCTGAATTTAGTCAATAAAAATGTTGACATCATTAGAAAGTACTGCTTCATTAAAGATATGGGCATTAGTTAACTATGGAAGACAGTTTACTCCTGTATCACCATTTGTTTTAGCAAAACTGAAAACAATGAATTGATGTTAAATACAGATAAATAAATGTTAACAGGAAAAGTAAAGATCTATTAAGTAACAAAATAATCTTGGGAAGATATTTTTAATGGACAATAGGACAATAAAAATGTAATGATACGCAACTTTTAAGACATTTATTTACAGGAAGCTGTCAGTAACACTTTGTGTGAGATACTCTGTGATCTGTATCAACAAACGTGGACCGCTACGGGACTAAACTGGTGGTTAAACTGGTCTTCATCTCCTCAGAGCACAGGATCAAGTATTGAAAAGACAAGAAAAAAATTGGTAAGATTTAATGAACTAAGCAGTCACCAAGTGATAAGGGATTTAATTCACAACCATTGACTATAATACTGAAACTTGATAACTATATGTCCAATTCTATAAAAGCTACCCTACTGTAAATACATGAGCAGAATTATCTAAAAGCAACAATGAATTGCTCATTGGCAAGCATTTTGACAGAACTTTTTACGAGACCAGTAAGATGCTTGTAAAATTTACTATAATATGGTCTGACAAAATAACAGATGATAAAAATGTCAAATGATGAATGTGAAAAAGGGAGAATTAAACAAAGTCATTTTACTGTGCAAGTGTGATTTTTTTGTTTATCAAAGTGTGGAATGAGACACATGATTCAACTACTTTTGTTAAAGGAATGTTTAAATTTCTTTGATTAATGTTGAAATCAAGTTGTTAAGCCTCAAAATACTGGAAAATAAAGTATGTAAAAAATTTATGTTATCTTTAAGTTATTTAATACAATTGAATATTATACAGCCATTGACTAAGTTGGAGGGCAACATGCATTTTGTTGGACCAAAAAAACCAAGCTGTTAGGTTCAATGTGTTGACAAAACACATTTTGCCAATGAACAAAAACATTAAATGTTTTGATAAGTTTTAAGAGATATCCTAAGTAGTTAGGAACAGAGGCATGGACATTTACTTAGATGGGAGGTAAAAGATACTTAAAGCTAATTTTCACTGCAAATACTGAATGGATATTTGATATACAGATTTATTATTAGAAAAACAAAATTCTGAACACAGTCGAGGAATTTTGGCCAGTTTTATGCTCCTTTAAATTTTAAAAATTCCAGTTATTGGGGGGATTAGTATTTTGCAAAGATGTCTTGCTATCAAAGATTTACTCTGACTTAATAAGACCTCTTCTGCTTCTTTATTCATTGAATCTGCCAATGAATAACATGTTGACAGGGAGAGAGTTTTAAACAACTTTTTTTTTGAAAATGGTTCTTTGTTTTCAGTTTGGATAAAAAATAAAACAAAAGTTAATATATAATAATATGTTGCCGTTATTCTTAAAACAAAGCCTATAATTTAGCCTTTGGCTCTGACCAATTTTGATTAGACATGTATACGTATGGATGACGGCCCCATCCTGCAATGTAATATTTAATGACTTTAACGTATAACCATATCTTTGTATCAATAATTGTTACTTCGGTGTTGGACGAATATTGCCATGGAGCATTGTGATTTGGAAATGCTTCAATCTGTTCTGCAGAGAGGTGTCTCAATTCTATATTGACAATATGACCAATGTACGTGGCAGAGTCTATTGTCTCTCTGTCTGTATGTTGTATGTGGATCTCTTTACACCAGACACACTCACTGTCCATCATCTTATCCTAGATCAGATGTTAGAGAGTTACAGGGAAGTACTGAGTAGGTCAAGGTCAAGATCTCCTCTCCTTGACAACACTAAAGGTCACCTAGAGCTATTACAGGATGTCGTGGGAGAGGTAGTCAACAGTGTAAAGAGCCTAGTGCTGGAGAAATACAGAAAAGTTAGTAACGGTAAGTTCCAAGTGTTAGCAGTGCGAATATTTTCAAAATTTTCCCAGAAATTGTTGTAAACTATTTTTCTCGCATAATCACCAGTGTAATATTGACTTGTCCGGTGTGAGACAGCAGTGTGAGATTTTTCTGTCTCACACTGTATTACTACTCCGCGAACGATAACGTAAACATTCCGTCTTCATATAAAGAAATTGTAACAATGTTAACAAATATTATATGCTTAAAATGTTGTAATTTAATTTATTAAGATAAACTTATTTTCATTTAAAATAATGTTAATTTTTCATTTTTTAAATGACACTATATTTAGATCGCGGAGGGTTCTTCTTGAATGAAAGTTAACGGTATCGGTTAGATAAGCTTTTTTTTTTCATTCCAAGTTTTTACATGGACTGAAATTCATCTACATGTAATCAGTTACACTATGTGTAAACCATTTTCGGATACGCTCTATCCGATGGTGCATTTAGATTTTTAATAAGATGGAAAATTAAAAGAATATTTATTTCTTTTATTTTTAGCGCTATCATGGCGACGTCATTGAAAAGCCGTCATTTTGGAATTAATACGAGAAAAATAATCATTTATAACATACTCGTGTGGGAATAGTGGAAATGGTACAGACCGTTGGATAATCCTAATACTTTATCTTCGGGTAGATGCTTAATCAAAAGCACTTCCGATTTTGACATGATCCCTCGCCTCGAGATTTTTATTAATTGAAACATATTTGTAAAATCCTTGCCCTTATAAAATGAATGGTAAAGAGAAACAATGTCATTAAAAGCCAGAAAATTATAGATTTGTACATGTCAAAGAAATGGTTCAAGTCATTTATTCACTTCACAATTTTCAAAAGATTCAAGTTCCAGTTTTACATATCTACAGTTCTGCAGCTATCTCATATGTAAATATAAGTAATCAACAAAAAGGTGTATAAATCAATTATCAAATCTATTAAATCTGGAGTTTAAACACGATTAAACTAAGTTCATTTTCCAGTGAACCAATTAGCCTTTGTTGCTATTTATTTCTCCATTAAGTTAACACTAACTACTTATTAGAGAGGTTGCTTTCACAATAACTGATTAAGCATAAACAATACAGTAAACATGTATATCATATGTTTGTTTTCTGCAAATACTTGTACACAGAGATAATAGCAATTTCCCATTCTCCGACCCAGAGATTGTGTTGGTCATCAACACAAAGAGCACTGGGTTCTGGTGGACATTGGCCTGGTGTGAGTAGGATAGACAGAAATTGACCATTTATGTCAAGCAGATGGACACTAGAACAGTCCTCACTAGTAAATTCCCAAGAATAGTTATGACATACTAAAATGTGTCCCAGTACATCTGTACAGATCCCATAGGGGATGAATCCAGACTGAGAGTGGTGACCAGAGTAAGAGAAGCGGTACTCTCCTGATGCTGTCACCACCACAACTTTGCGGGCTTCCTTATCTGATGTACGGATGTCACCATTGATATTCTCTGTAATGTACTGTATACTTTGATAGAGAGTTCGACCTTTATCATCCCACTGTATGTCCTGTAACTTCCTTCCTTCTCTATTGTATCTAGTTATTTTATTGTTTGACTTTGTTCTTATTCTAAGGAATATTTTGTGTCTTGCTTTTTTCTGGTCTGACTCTGTCTCCATCCCGACCAATATGTGCCCGTTGATAGGTGAGGAGTGGATGGCTCCAGGTCCCCAGTTTCCTGTTTTGATAATTTTGTTGATGGACATGTCACTAGTCACTCTGTTAATAATGTTTTCATCATGATAGTAATCTGTGTAGAGAAGTTCTCCCTCTGTTGTTACTGTATGGTTACCTCGCATATTTAGTTTCCACATACTAATGGATATTTCCTGTAGGATATTTCCTTTCATATCATACTGAACGAGATTTTCCCACCTTTCACTGGTCCAATAAGAGAGACAAATGAAAAGTTCCTGCCTGGGTAGTTTTTCCACTAATTTTTGTTATAGAATAAAGCTTAAACCTTTCAAATTCAATTTTACCAAGCTGTTTGGTTATTTCTTCTTTATTTAGTGTACCTACTGTAAAAATTTGCAATTTGGGTTCAGCTTTGTTAGGCATCTTTAGGGTAGACAATGAAATGTCTAATTGGAACTTCATGAGTTCAGTGTGTTTTATTGAAGAAATTTTACTCTCGTAATCCGAAATCATTTTTTCCAGGTACTTTATGTAGTCTTCTGTTTTCTTTTGTTGTTCCCCCATATCATCTAGGATGGAGTTCTCTATTTCATACAGTTTTTATTTTTATCAGTGAGTACACTGTCAACTGCCTGCTTCAATTCATCTGCTCTCTTCTGCATGGAAACTCTAACCTTGTCAGTTTCTTTCTTGACCTGTTCTCTCGTTTCTTCAAGCAATTCAACATTATTTTTAGCTTTAGGAATGACTGTTTTCCAGATAGCAGTTATTTCTCTCTGACATTGCTGTAAAATGTCATTGTAGATGGTTTCAAGGTCACTATTTTCATGATCACTGTGATGTTGGTCAAAGCATGTAGAACAAAGAGGATCCTGGTAAACTGTACAGTACACATCTATATCTTTTGTGGGGTGGATTCTACATTTTTCAACAGGAAGTTTTCTTTTTCTTTTTTGATAGAGGAAAATATCATGTCCTGCGCTTTGTTTTAAATGTACCTTTCTGGATTGGTCACATATTCGCTGATGACAGGTGTTACAATAAAATGCAGAGAAGTTCCTACTGGATTCCGTGTCACACTCGATAAAGTGCTGGGCTGTATCTGGTACTTGATCCATTATTTTTTATGAAAACTCTAGAAAATATTAATTTTCATCAGCGTGTAGGTTAAAAGGGTACAGCTTACAACAAACATACATGTAAACTCTATATTGAAAAGAGGAGATTAAGGACAGATGATACAAACAAAAAATGGATACGTGGATTGGTAAATATGTTTTGGCCTAACTTCATTGCAAATGATGATAATGATAATAAATTACTAGAATATAAAGAAATTGCATTTGTAAACCCTTTGTTATGTTCAAAAGTATGTCTTCGGAAACCATCCTTATTAATCTATACAAATTAATTGGGAAAGTAATTAATTAAATTACCATTACTTGTAATTGAAAATTTGGTCAATTACACATTACTTTCAATTACATCGAAATTTGTAATTAATTACAGTCAATTACCATTACACATTACCATAACCCCATCCCTGGTAGTGGATATTTAAAAAAAAAGATCAATTTAGCGTTCATTATTCTTGCATTTAATTAAGCAATTCTTTACCACTAAAAGCTCACAGATAAAGCACAAAGAATTCACAGATATGTTTTGTTCATATGTACTGTATACAGGGAAATTTGTACCCAAGTTTTCGTTTCGCCCCTTTCGCCGTAGATAAAAGTAGGCGAATTTAAGATGGTGTGGATTTCAAGAAAAAAAGTATAATTTCTTAAAGAAGCGTGTAAATGTGGGAATTAAAACGAGATAATATTGTTTGAAATTGTGAAAGAGAGAAAATAAACCTATATACAGTATTTTTACCGTATGGTATATAGAATACACAAGTCTCATAAAAGCACCATATGTAAATTAAAGTGAAGCATCTCCCGCTGCTGAAAATGAACGTCATATCTATTTAGCACAGACGATATCATACCCACAAACAAACAAACACACTTGATTGTATTAGTATTTAGTGTTACATGTATAATACATGTAATAAGATGTTGAAATGGTCAGTGAACAACAAAACTTTTTGATAAATGTTACAACTTTAATTTTTCATCTTTTTAGTTTACCTGAGCTGAAAGCTCAATTTTTTTTAAGTGAGTTTTCTGATTATCCATCGTCTGTTGTCCGTCCGTCTAGCTGTCTAAGTGACTGTCCGTCTATCTGAAAACTTTTTTTTTCATTTTCAAATTCTTTTCAAGAACCACTGTGCCAATTATAATTAAGTTCGGTTCAAAGCATTCTTGGGAAGTTTAATTTGTTAAAATGAAGGACCAGGTCCACAATACAAGGGGAGACAATCATAAGAAATAGGATGGGGATATTGAGATTTTCTCAATAACCACTGGGTCAGAAAAGTTGAAAATTACTGGAATCATCCTGTAGATTCTTAATTGTTAAATCATGAGCCCTGGAGGTTGGACGGTCCACAATAGGGAAGCAACATTCTAGGTAGAGATAAAGAAAAATATCTATAAAAATCTTCTCTGAAGAACAACTTGATCAGAAGAGCTGAAATTCATGTGGAAGCATCCTGGAGTTGTGTAGATTCTAAATTGTAAAAATCATGACCCCCTCGGATAGGGCGGGGCCACAACTGGGAATCCATTTTTTACATAGAATTACAAGAATCATTCTAAAGATAGACTATGTTCCTCGTCGTCATCTTGTTATCACAAGATAATGACTCGTTACATTTTCGTAAACAAAACATTTATTTCGTCGAAGTGTTAAGTTTCATTCCATTTGATTAAATAGAACATATGTAAGCTATTTTAGGGCAACAATGTTTATTACCACGAAGCACGATTAACCAACAATGAAATGTAAAACAAAAACTTCGAGAAATGAAGGATACGGAGATAACGAACAGTATTCAATATCAATATCCATAAAACAATACAAAATAGGAGCAGAGCAAACACAGACTTCCGAAACATCACAGGTGGGATCAAGAGAAATGAGCATCCCCTGCCGACCAGTCATACCCGCCGTGTGTCCCTTTTTTTGACTGAGAATGTCTTTCAAAATTACTGTGCTTCTTTATTTCATACACAGTTTGTAGGGTTTTCTGCATTCATAAGAACGTATCTATTACCACTGTTAATACTTGATACTTTGTTTGCTAACAATTGTCCAAAAAGCTTGAACTACATTGTCAATGTTTTCAAATTCCTTACCGCGTTATTATAACAGTTCCGCAACAGTGAAGCACATATCACGTTTCATGACATTCCGAACTCTTTTGTCAACATTTTTTTAAACATAACCTGTTACTTTGCAGACCATCCATCGTCCTATTCATACTCGTTACCACTCAAACATTATATTTTCCATTTAATACAAATGCACGGCTTATTGTTCATATATTTCCTTGTTTATGCCTGTTCAGACGAGCCATCGAAAACACGTGTGGTCAATTCATTCATTTAATAAGAACACTGAATAACGTGACGTCATACACAACACTTCACATAAAGGTCACATTGTACACAAACAGCTGATAATGAATGAATGAAACATGAATCCGAAACATCTTTCCCTCCCAGCTAAGGAAATACAATGAACTTTAAACAAAATTATCTTTAGACTAGAATATACATTTGACTAGAACATGCATTATCTGAATTATTTAAAAAGCACTTATTTTTTGTGAACATTGAATACAAACAACTCTACAAAAACACAGTCAATTCAAACAAGCTCAAACATTTAATTTTTCTGAAAAACACATATCTCTTTAACCAAATGTCATTATATTTAAACGTAATCATCAAGGTTCTTTGGACGTTGGACGACACGTCCGCTGCGCGTTTGCACCACTCCTGGTTTTGGAGACTGTGGAATATTAGGAATGTCGCTCGCGATTTTAGGCCCGTGTTGTGGCGATTGCGATTCCTCAAGAACAACTGGTGGTGTTTGGTCGGCATCAGGGATAAACGTCCCAGCAGGAATTACAGGATTGCTATAATCAGAGAACGAAAGTTTGTCGGTCTTCTGAAGATGTCGACGGTTCCTGCGGTACGAACCTCTGGGCGTCTCTACGACATACGATCGTGTTTTTGGATCACCCTCCTGAACGGTTCCTTGAGTAAGCCATAGTTTGTCCTTGTCCGTCTTGATTCTGACTGAATCTCCTGGCTTAAGTTCCGCCAATGGACGCACATTATGACGTCGGTCATAGCCGGATTTATATCGCTCCTTCTATCTTTGATCACGAAGATACACATCATCATGGTCAATCCACTCTGGGTCTAGCCTTTCTGGTAGTGTAGGAACAGTTGTGCTTAGCTTTCTTCCCATCATGAGTTTAGCTGGGCTTTGTCCTGTCGCTTCGATTGGTGTATTGCGATAAGACAGTAATGCCTTAAAAATATCATCCTGGCGAAGAATTCTCTTTCCAATCTTTACGGCACTTTCTGCCTCTCCATTGGATTGTGGATAATGAGGACTCGTAAAGGTCTGTTGGAATTTGTAATTCACTGCAAATTCGTGGAAAGCTTCTGAAGTGAACTCTGTTCCATTATCAGATACGAGCTCCTCGAGTATTCCCCATCCTGCAAACATGTTTTTCATTTTCCCAATAACCTGCGCACTGGTTATTGACTGTAGGAAGGCTATCTCTATGAATCTGGAGAAGTAGTCTGTGACAACGAAGAAGTGTTTTCCATCTAATTCACACAAGTCTGCACCAACCTTCTGCCATGGTCGACTTGGCAACGGGGTATACTTCAATGGTTCTTTCAGTTGCGATGGTCGGTGAGTTTGGCAAAACTCACAAGTGTTAATCAGGTTGCGAATGTCCTGAGTAATGCCGGGCCACCAAACGGAATCCTGAGCTCTTGCCCTGCACTTAGTAAGTCCAAGGTGTCTGTCATGTATGTTCCTTAGAACTTCATCTCTGAGAGTCTCTGGTATTACGATACAATTTCTGTACAAAAGTAGTCCTCCCGACACTGACAGTTCACTGCGTGTAACAAAGTAGTCTCGTTACTCCTTTCTGTAAATCGAATTCATGTGATTCGGCCATCCATGTCGTGTATGGTTGATTGCCTCTTGAAGGATGCTGTCTCCCTCTGTAGCTTGCTGCATCTGCTCTTTTAGTTTGTCTATCAGTGGTCTTGTATTCTCTACAAAGTCAACATAACATTCGACTTCCTCAGCAAGAGTATCGACCTCATTTGGTTTTCCTAATGGACTTCTTGAGAGGATGTCTGGAACAATAAGGTGTTTTCCAGGAATGTGTTCTGCATGTAAGCTGTATCCTCGTAGTCGCATGAGCATGCGCTGACAACGCAAAGGTGCTTTGTCCAAGTCTTGCGTATTAATCAAAGGAACTAGGGGTTTGTGATCTGTAAGTAACTTGAATGATTTCAGTCCCACTACATAACGCGAGAATTTTTCACAAGCCCAAAGTGAAGCTAAGCACTCTTTCTCAATCTGAGCGTATTTCAGCTCAGCATTGGTCAGTTTCCCTAGAACAATAAGCGACTGGCTTGAATTCACCTCCTTCCTGCTGGAAAAGAGCTGCTCCTAAGCCAAAACTGCTGGCGTCTGCACTAACGACAATTGGCTTCCGTGGATCGTAGAATGTTAGAACTGGAGCATAAGTAAGTAGTTCCTTCACGCGACTGAATGCATTAGCTTGAGCTTGGTTCCATAACCAGGCACTTCCGGATTTCAGCAGATCTGTCATTGGGCTGATCACTGAAGCTAGCTCAGGAATGAATCGTCCTAGGTAGTTCACCATTCCAATGAATCTACGTAGTTCTGTAAGGTTAGTTGGAGTTTCCATCTGTCTGATGGCATCGACTCGACTGTTACTTGGTCGGATACCTTCAGATGAAATAACGTGTCCAAAATATTCTATCTCAGTCTTACGGAATTCACACTTTTCACGGTTCAATTTGAGTCCTGAATCCTGGATTTTATGTAGCACTGTGTCCAGCCTGACGTCATGTTCTTTGCGAGATTTCCCGTGAATCAGAATATCATCAATGATAACTTCCACCCCATTGATTCCATGTAGTAATTCTGTCATTCTACGCGGGAAGATTTCTGGAGCCGATGTAATTCCAAATGGTACTCGTATAAAGCAGTAACGTCCCATAAGTGTTATGAACGTTGTCAATTCACAGCTATCAGGGTGTAGTGGTATTTGGTAAAACCCACTTGATGCATCGAGTTTCGAAAACAATGTTGATCCTGCTAGTCTCGGTGAGATATCATCGAGATTTGGAAGAATGTAATGTTCTCTTTTCACTGCTTCATTAAGTTTCTTTAGATCCACACAAATCTTTACATTGCCGTTCTTTTTCAGCACTGGCACCATAGGCGCACACCAGTCCGTTGGCCTCTCCATCTTTTCGATGATGCCCTCTTTCTCGAGTCTGTTCAATTCCGCTTCTACCTTTGACATCAGTGGAAATGCGATACGACGGGCAGTTGTTAAACAGTTCGGCTTAGCATCATTCCTAAGAGTTATCTTTACAGGCTCACATTTCACTAGTCCGAAACTTCCGAACAAATTTGATTCAACACTGTCAACTTTCTTTATAAGTCCAAACTTGTGTGCAGCTGATCGTCCTAAAAGGTTGCTTGTCCCTCTTATAACATGAATTTGGTCCTTAAAGTTAGTCTCAGCTGTGAAAACTCCAAAAAAGTCAATTCGTCCTCCAGGCCCAAACAAAGCAGTGTTGGCTTATTTCAGTTTCGGTGGGTACTGAAGCTCACGGTAAGTTGATTCACCCATGACTGAGGTATCTGCTCCTGAATCGATCTTGAACGGTATAGTTTTCCCACAGACTTTCAGGTTTACTTTCCATGCTGCTTCATCGTCATAAAAAGTAGTGATCGAGCAAAGAAATCCTGATTCCTCATACAATCCTCCGGCCGGGTTCTGGATGTACGATTTCCGCTATGCTATTCTGGTTACAACACACGGCAAAGTGATCATTTTTGTGACACCGTCTGCACTGTTTGCCCTTAGCGAAACAATGATCCCTTGCATGTTGTAGATTACACTTGTTGCACTTGCCTTGACCTTGTCCTGTTCCGTGATGGTTACCTCTACCACGCCCACCTGAGTGTCTGTGTCCTCGACCTCTGCCTCGGCCAGTGTTAGAATTCCGCTGACTTTGACTTGTAGCACTTTGTTTACGGACTGCTTCCACATTCGTAGCTGACACACTCTGGTCCTTGATCTGTGATTTAACCATTTCTGATTGCCGCGCAATTTCTACTGCTTTCTCGAGTGTCAGGTCTGATCTGAGCTGTAGTTTCTCCGAGAGTTCTTTGTCATAAAATCACTAATCGATCTCTAATCTGCTCCTTCTTGTCAGCAAAGTCACAATATTCAGAAATTTCGTGGAGGTTTCTAACAAAAGTTTCTATTGACTCACCGGGTTGTTGTGCGCGCTGATGAAATCTGGCTCGATCGTGGATGATATTTCTCTTTGGAATGAAATATTCGTCAAATTTCTTGAAGACTTTGTCAAACTTCTTCTTATCATCTAGATCTTCGAACTGTAGTGACTTAAAATGTGCTCTGCCTCCTTACCCATTGCGTAGATAAGCGCGCTGATCTGGACCTCCGGGTCATCTTTATTCAACTTCGAGGCCATTCTAAAGCGGGAGAATCGTTCCTTCCAGTCGAGCCACACTGTCGGGTTACTGAAGTTAAAACTCTCCGGGGGGTTGAAACGAGGCATAGTTCCATTAAATATACAGGAAAAATTACGGGGATCCTGCTTCTGACACCATGTTCAGACGAGCCATCGAATACACGTGTGGTCAATTCAATCATTTAATAAGAACACTGAATAACGTGACGTCATACACAACACCACACATAAAGGTCACATTGTACACAAACAGCTGATAATGAATGAATAAAACATGAATCCGAAACAATGCCTAAGTTTAAAAGTCTGTTAAAGACATTTCCCGAATGCAAAATAAAAGTTTACTGCAACTCGCTGCTCCGTTATGTCCTCCAACGTCATGTTTTTTTTGTTTTTTTTTTAATTTTTTTTTTGCCTTTTAAATCAAATCCATATATATTTAGAAACTGATATCTTTTAATATTTCCATTTCTAATTTTTTTCTCTGTGATTAACTCTTTGAAAGTTATCGGCGTTTATTTTTTGATAATTCTGCCGGAATGTAAATTAGGCAGGTCGATAGGTCAGGAGCTAAGGAGGCCTAATACGTATGCAAATCTCGTGCGCATCTGTCTCTGTGTCTGACGCTAAGGAGACCAAATATGCATGTAAATCTCGTGCGGCTGCCTATGTGTTTGACGTCAGTGGGCGAGCTAGGACTATTGAAATTGGCATGGAAGTCCTCGTGTGATTATAGTCTATGTCTACATTTTAAAAGTCTAAATCTAGAATTTTTATTTCACAATGAAATGAAAATATTAAGAATCACTGTCTAGTTTTGAGAGTATGCCAGGGACATCAACAATAGTGGGAAACATGGAATAATTTTAGCATAACGGGCTTCGCCCGTTATGCAAATTATCCCATGTTTCCCACTATTGTTGATGCCCTGGCATACTCTCAAAACTAGACAGTGATTCCTTAAAACAGAACGATATAAATGTATTACATTATTTTATAGCATCTAAAGTGATAACATTTATAGCAAGACTTAACTTAAACATGTAATTTTTTTCGTTTCACCTCCACTTATTTAAGGTATAGGTTTAAATACTATTAAATAGAAATTAGTAAATAGTTCAATCTTGACGTTGCTCCGTAACCCGATTTTTGCTGTTCTAAATCGTTGATAATTTTGAAAATAATATCATATTATTCAAAATTGTTATTGAAATATGTGTACAAACTTCGTATATAATCTCAAGAACAACTGAGTCAGAAAAGATAAAACCTATGTGGAAACATCCCGGGGCTTGGCAATAGAAGTGAAAGTAACACGTCTTTCGAATACGACCTTTAAAACTTAGGTCCTGTGTCACGATAGGCGCTAAACACATGATGAAGATCGAACCCCCATTACTCAATGGTCCAGAGTAGTGCCGTGATTTTATTTAGCACTGCGAATTTCCACAAAAATTAGTTTAAACTTAATCAAAACTTTATAGTGGAAATAAATGGCGTTTATATGCTACAAATTGTTAGTCCATTATTTATACACTGAATTGACCACGGATTTTTTCCGTTATTTCCTGATTATGACAACGAGCACACGGCGGGTGTGACCGGTCGGCAGGGGATGCTCACTCCTCCACTGCTCCTGATCACACCTCTGATGTTTCAGAGGTCCGTGTTTGCTCTGCTCTTATTTTGTATATTGTTTAATGGACGTTGAGATTGAATACTGTTCGTTATTTCCATATCCTTCTCTTGCTTAAAATATAAACCAGTTTGAAGATGTCTCCCAGTTTAACAGTTTTATGGATGTCAAAACATGCATGGAATACATATTTCCGGAAAAATCGTTAAAAATCAACGAATTTTCTCAGTTGAAATATTGATTTATTTATGCAAAAATTATGATGGTGATATTTTACAGACTATATTTAATTTTTGAAAATGTGTTCCTTTTTACTCAATCAATACCCATACACGAGACAGAATTTTTTGCTATATATACATGTAATATAACTCGCAAGGTATCGCTGAAAAATTCGTAAATTTATAGGATGAAGTCTTCTATTCAATATTATGAACGTCAAGGCATATTATACCCCCTGATTGAGAAGTGGGAGGGTATATATTAATCGGGATTTTCGTCCGTCCGTCCATATGAACGTCCGTCCGTCTGTTACACTTTATCTCTTATCTGCAACTCCTCTGATGCTATAGAGTGAAATTAAATGAAACTTTCACAGAATCTTTATTGCATATTATCATTGTGCACCTCCAATTTTACTTTTTGATTCGATACGTATTGTAGGTTTCCCATAGCAAAACAAAGACATTGCAATTATATATGTTTACCTATGAAGTCACATGTTGAAGCTTCTCGATAGCATTTGATGGGACGAGTTATTCCTCTTTACACATAAACCGTAAAACAATATATAACAACACATGGACATTATCGAAGGAGGGGGATCATTAAGTGAGCTCATTGCACACAATATCTCTTGTTTAATTTTACATCGGACCTATATTTTAAAGTTATGTAATGGGTACGAGGGAAATAGCAGATTTGACCTTTAGACCTTGACTTTGGAATTTTAATCCACATATACACAAAAATTCCAAACTTTTACTTTGGCCATTTCTTTTGAACAGTATATATACAAGGATTTCATATACGTATCCTCTATGTCGAGACCTATTCATAAAGTAACAACAACCTGGGCCTTTTGACCTTGACCTTGGAGATTTCTGTACTTATGTAAAAACTTTAACCTTGGTCATAACTTTTAACAGTCAGAGCCAGGGTTTTCGTGCTTCACATATGTAATCCTTCTGTAAAGACGCTTTATTTGATATCAGGAACTTATTATTGGAAACAGAAGAACATGTACATGAAATGCTTGTATATACTGTTCAAAAGATATGACCAAAGTAAACGTTTACATATTTTTTTCTATTTTCACTAATAGGTATTTGATAGATACATCTTTGGTAAAAATATAAAGTTTGTTCTAGTCTGCGCTCTATATTTTCTGGAAGAAAAACTGCTTGAAAATATTAAATGGCGGAAAAACGTGTACTTTATGATGTCATATTTCTTAATTAACGGCGTTTTGATCAAATTGGAAATGACCAATAAACTAAAGGTCCCATGTATAAATTAAATTAAATTAAAGCTATATATAAAGTAACATTTAGATTTTTAATTAATTTATGTGTGAAATGCTTTTAAAATATAAAAGTTGTAATTTTAAAGAGAAAATAATAATTTCAAATCTGTGTCCAAGTACCTTTAAATATTTATTTGAAAAAAATATGCAATATGAACTCCATGCAGAGTTAAGCACGGTCGAAATATTGAGAATATTGTTTATTTATCTTTTTTGGGAGGGGGGTATAAATTTCCTGAACAAGAAAAAAGATATTCTTGTTAACTGCTGACCTTTTGTGGATTCAATTATAAGAAATGCTAATGCTAAATGAGAAAACCTTGCTTTAATTTTCTTGAATCAGACACACTGAGTACAAACCGGTATATTTTATTGGAGCAACATGCAATATTACGGCGCTGCTGGAGGGCCAGGTAAAAAAATGATTTTATTTGTTCGGACAAATTAGAGATTCGTTCGAACGAATTAGTTATTTGTTCGGACGAATTAGGTATTCGTTCAGAAAAATTAAAAATTCGATCGATCGGACGATTTAGTTATTTATTTGTTTCTGATACATATGTTGCTGATATGTTGCTGAAATATTGCTGACTCGGGGGGAAACATTCAATGAATCAATCTGGTACATATGCGGTGTATTAAATGAAAAAAGATCCTCATTGACTTTTTAATTAAATATTCCTGTTTGTGAATTAAGAAGACTTAGCAAAAACGAACCAGTCTGAATTGATCCCAGGTTGTTTCTATGATTCGCAAGCCGGTAAATTTAGATGTCATCCGAACGAATTTCTAATTTGACCGAACGAATAACTAATTCGTCCGAACAAATAACTTATTTTTCCAAACGAAAAAATAATTCGTCCGAACAAATAACTAATTTGTCCGCACAAATTTCTAATTCATCCGAACAAGAAGGATATGGAAATAACGAACAGTATTCAATCTCAATTGTTTGAGTATGTTTCTACTTCAATTTCAAATGCATGTGCCCCATCTGTAGTTTAAAACAATCTCGTGTTAATTAGATGATCCTTAAAGTCAAAAAATTTAAAAAGAATGTGTTTCCAAAAATATATGTATTACCACTGTTTTCTGAAGTTAAAATTACTAGGAACGTGATATCGACCCGTAATAGCCCCGCAAATCCGTATCAACGCATGTATAAAAAATATCCTATTCATTGCATACAATACCCGGACTCGGGAGTTCTTGAATGGGTTGTGATTGAATGAAGTGCGATTTATGTATTAAATGGAATTTATCTTGTCAACATGATAAGTAAAGTGATGTTCCAGTGCTCTGAGCTTTGAAAAGAGCTTTCATTCAATAACAATCACAATTTATTCCAAATCACAATTTATTGATAAACAAAGTAAACTTCTACGTATTATTACTAGATAGTAACACTAGATAGTGACTTCTATTGCTTCAAATCTTTCACTTATCTTTCCCACTTCACACATGTTCACGCTTACCAGGGGGGTCTGAGTTTTCCAGGGGGGTCCATGGTAACTGTTTTCCTGTTAAAGTATATACATTTTTTAACCTGGTAAATTCCAGGGGGGGGGGGGGCCGGACCCCCCGACCCCCCCTCTAGATCCGCGCATGTAATCGGGATCTATGATGTAACATATACATACTTTGAAGAGTTGTTTGGTTAGCCTCTACCCTCTACCGACCGACTGACTGAAATGGCCCGACTCAAAACTGTGTTTTACATTCAAGGACGCGATATTTGTATTTGATTTTTCGTCACATCCCGTCAACAAATTTGTTGACCGTTCACGGTAGCTCAGTCAGTAGAGCGATCGCTCCGTGATTGGGACGTCATGAGTTCGTATCTCGGTTGAAACTGACCTAGTCGTTAAAATGGGAAGCAACTTTTCCTTCACCATGCGCTCGGAACTTTGAAGTGAAAGGTGCGTGTCCTTCGAATGAGACCTTACAAACCGAGGGCCCGTGTCAACTGCAGGCGTTGGTAGGATAAAGATCCCCACTGCTCAATGGCCCTGAGTGCGGAGTAAAGGTCAAAATTTGAAGCCCTTCACCGGTATACGATGATGTCTCCAAATAAGTGGAAAAAAATAGTAAAGGGAAATCAACAATATACATTTTGTACAATCAATCAATCAAATTTGTTGAAATTGTCTAAAATAAAATACTTTCCCATCTACCTACCGAGCCCATAATTATATTATGAGTCTAACCAGAGTAAGCAAACATTATTTTATAATAATTAGTCTCAGAAAAAGTTAAATTTTCATCAATAATCCTTACATACATCTCTTAAATACGTTATGCGGAAGCATATATATCAAGTTATATATAGAGCTTCGTTAAAACCGGTCCAATTCTAATCGCGTAAAACAATTGTCCATAAATTGTTTCAATTTTTGTCGAATTATATTCTTGAAGTCTTTTCTTTTAAAGATATCAAAATTCAAAAGTTAAAAATTTTTTTGTTAGGTCACAAAATAAAACATTCATAAGCGTTTATATCGCATGAAACCACTTTCGAAAAATTAAATTTATCGATAATATCTCATGAAGAACAAATCCGAGCTTTTTTTTCCACAATAAAGCACTTAAACCTGTACGCGGACAGTGTTTTAGCATTCGTTACTATACTTCCTTTTGAAAAATCTTTAAAAATATTTGATTTTCCTTTATTCTTTTAATATGCATATCAATTTGAAAATTACTATGGATTCTCTTCAGTTAATTTCTTGATTTTTAAAAGATATATTATGACTAAGGCTTCTACTATAATGGGAAAAAGATTCGGGTTTGAATTATCTTCATGATCAGATTAATCTGATAAATATATTTTCATCAGAGGTGACTTCACAACAGATCTTAACTTCCCGTCAGGAACGTCTGTAAAAAGTTTTTTTGGTCTATGTTTTCCATTGTTGTAATAATCTATTAAATCAGTCTTATAATTTATTTTTATATATTATCTATGTAATGACGAACTTTATTGTGTAAGATAATATGTGCCTGTTTCGGATTAAGCAGCTTTAATGTATAGTATAGCAATCTATTTTTGTTAATGAGCTGTTATAGAATATATCTCAATTACAAACCAATTAAATCCATGAAACAAACTATTAAATATATTAATAAACTATTAAAATATATTATAAATACACACACATGTAACAATTCATGCATATTCAAAATGAATCGCGTCTCTTTGTGGTCATTTCGACATGTGTATTTATTAAGAATGTTTTTGTATATAGATCCTGAAATTCATTATGTCGAAATTAAGCTTTATACTTCATCGGATAAGATGAAATCGATGTACATTCAAAGAAAAGCATAAAATATGATATGTAAATAAGGAATGACATATTGATACCTATTGATACATATTGATATCTTGGGTTTCATTAATAATTCTGAAGTAACAACTTACTATTTTGACTTCAAAATCAATTTAATCATCTCTTAACTTTTTCCCTTTAAACAAAAGTGATAGATATTCCAAATAACGAAGTGTATAACAGTCATACTTGGGTAAACAAATCAGTAACAGAAATACAATCGCTTTATTGCTGTGTTTGCAATGAGTTCAAGCCAGCAAGTGTTGTAACATAAACTGATCAAACATGACCAATTCAATAGATAACATATCATTTTTCCATTTTTTTCAAATACTTATACACATAGACAGTAGAACTATCTCTTCCCCCAACCAAGAAATTGTGTTTGTCGTCAATACAAAGAGCGCAGGACAATAAGGGACAATTTTCCGGATTGAGCAATAGAGTTATGAACTTTCCCTTACAATCCAGCAAGTGGACACTTGAGTGACTTTTATCAAGTCTATAATAGCTACTACACACCAAAATATGCCCAAGAACATCTGTACAGACGCCATAGGGACAGAATTCGGACTGAGGGTCGTGACCAGAGTAAAAGAACTTAAAATGACCTGATTTGGTCACCCCCACCACCTTTTTGGCTTTAAAGTCAGATACACAAATGTCGCCATTCATGTTCTCTGTGATGAAGTAAACGCTTTGATAAAGAGTCTGTCTTTTATCATCTCTTTGGTAGAGAGTTCGTACTTTTTCATCCTCTTGAACATGTTGTATTTCCAATAATTTCCTTCCTTCGCTGTTGTACCTGGTTATTTTCCAGTCAGAATTTAGCTCCATCCCAACTAAAAGGTGTCCATTGATGGGAGAAGAGTAGATCGCTCCAGGACCCCAGGTCCATGTGTCAATTAGTTTGCTGATGGTCTTCTCACCAGTTACCCTATAGACGGCGTTTTTACCGTAATCAGTGTAAAGAAGTTCTCCCTCTTTTGTGACTGTGTGGTTCCCTATGATATACATGTACCATAAGCTTGTCGAAATCCCCCTTGATAAGATATTTCCTTCCATGTCAGACTGAGTAAGATTTCCAAAGCCATCGATGACCCAAAATTTATCTTGGGGCGAGGGGGACAAATGGTAAATTCTATATGCCGCGGTTGGTACTTCATGAATCTTTTTGACAGACGAAGGGTCAAACTTTTCAGACGAATCTTCGTCTTCTTCTTCTATTTCACCGAGTTGTTTGACTATTTCTTCTTTATTAAGTGTAGGAAGCGTGAACAAAGGCAGTTTTGGTTCAGTTTTGCTAGGTCTTTTTAGGGTGGCTAGAGAAATATCTTTATGGAGATCCATGAGTTCAGTGGGTTTTATTGAAAATATTTTACTCTCACAATCTGTAATCAATTTTTCCAGGTATTTCATATATTCCTTTGTTTCCTTCAATTGTTCTACTGTATTGGATATCACATAGTTCTCTATTTTATTCAGTTTTTTATTATTATCAATTAGTTTACTGTCAATAGCACCCTTCAGTTCATCTGCTCTTTCCTTCATGGAAACTCTAAACTTAGCAATTACTTTCTTGACATTTTCTTTCTTTTTCTCAAGTAAGGCAGCATTATCTCTAGCCTTAGGAATTTCTCTTTTCCAAATATGAGTAACTTCCTTCTGACATTGCTGTAGAATGTCATTGTAAATTGATTCAAGGTCACTGAAATCGTGATCACTGTGCTGTTGGGCAAAGCACATATAGCAAAGGGGATCCTGGCACACGTCACAGTGAACATTAATGTCATTTGTAGGGTGGATCATGCATTTTTCTGAAGGAAGTTTTCTTTTTTTCTCATGATAAAGAACAATCTCGTGTCCATTGTTCTGCTGTAGATGGCTTTGTTCGCATTGACAGCAGATTCGCTGATGACAGGTATTACAGTAAAAGGCAGAAAAATTCTTACATGATGCCGAGTCACACTCGATAAAGTGCTGGGCTGTATCCGGGACTTGGTCCATTATTGGTAATCAAAACTTGAAAATAAAGTTTTAACATTACCATAGTGTAAGTAAGACATTTATAAGCGGGAATACTTTCTAGTGTACGCTACAATCTTAATTTCATAAACATTCACTGAAGCCATTACCTTCTTCTCCGATTAATAAATGAATTCCTATCACAATGCCATTCCAGTCATTATTAGTACCAGCCACAATAAAGTATGTTTCTTCAGGTTTTATGCAGTTTACATCTGCTATCTCTGCCAAAAAATCATTTAAATGTCCGTTCTTTGTATATTGAACAGAATTTAAAGAGAATAAAAGAAGCATAATATTATGGAATTAAGATAAACTGTTCTCAAATAATGGAAAGATAGGCGTACTAAAGGTTCATTATTCACCAAAAACAATAATTTTTGTATTTAAACATGTTTATCTTCTAAAGATCTGTGTTTTATAAAAAAAGTTATTGTTTCAATGATAAAATACACATCACAGACGCATAGATATATGTCACTCGTAATCTCAGACATCTTAGATATTTTGATAATTAAAAACGTTGATTGTTTCTCCTCACCATCGAACTTTGGCCTTTCAGATCATCAAACTTTAAAGTGCAGCGCATCTCATAAGAAACGATCAATCTGGCATTGGCGTTTATACCGACAAAAACACATTTGGGTTTGGAGTACACCATCAGGATTCAGCGAGACCACAAGAAAATGATAGATTGGGCTATTCCTGGTGAGATAGGGGATTGCAAATATCTCACGTCCCCATCAGTTAATTTTACATGGCATGTCAAGGTTATTATAAATACAAAATAGGACAAATCCCGCAATGTCTTTTTTACAATATAAGGTTTCCCAGAGTACCTATCAGGTAGCCTTTAATGATGTGTTGATGAGTTTTGCACTTATCATTTATGCCTACCTAAAACAAGATCGAACCTCATTAATCTGTCATGCTCAGAATAAACGAAATTAGGATATCTTTCTCCCTTTGCCAAATTACTGTGTTCTTCCCCATTTTTGTGGAACTCTAATTTTAATACAGGCCCCTATATAGCTAGACCATGAAACTATTAAGCTTAAATCAAAATTTAAACTTAATAATTGTAGAAGTCAAGCCGGACAAAATAAAAATATTTGGCAATATTCTTTTAACAGAAATGTTTCATGTATCATATGCAAATTTAGAAATAAATTCAATAATTAATAGACATTTTAATGACAATTGAAAATTTGACTTAAGTCTAAGTTTCTTTCATGATCCATAGGGCAGGATGTAAGGCTGGTAACCAAGGGCCCGTTTTACAAAAGGTCTTACGACTCAAGACCAAATTTAATTATTGGTATAACTTTAAACATAATATTGAAAATTATTGTGAATTTTTTAAAAAGGAAAGTAGTAAGAAATTTTGAGACAAGCAATTCAAACATATAGAAATATGTTACTAAAACGTAGGTGCTGGAAGTACGCTTACTTTTTACATTTTTAAAAATAATAGTCATTTCAATTCTCACATTTATATCAATTAAGTGTACAAAATAATTTGTACATATAACGTCAATCAATTAACTATTATAAATACCGTATACAGAAATGAAAGCTACATGAAGACAAAAACATAATCATATTCTCAATCTTTATTTACTTTACATAAGTTTAAACGTAAAAATTTCTCTAACAAGAAGGATATTGAGATAACGAACAGTATTCAAGATTCTTTCAACGATACAAGTAATTATTTTAAGATTCACTCTACTTACCAATCATAACATTTTGATGTTTGACTTGGCATTGATTTATTGGAAAGAAAATTTTAAAAAATTCTAAATTTGGTAGAAAGATACGGTATTAGTGAACATTTTAGCGATACGCAAATTTAGCGTTCTTTCCTTAGCAAAATTGGTAATTTTGATTGACCGTTTCACGGTTACTGCGGTTCTGCTCCTCTGCAGGGCAAAATGATATAGTTTGGTGAAATATGACGTAAAAGTGACGGTTAAATATACGTCATTTAATTATCTATCAACAAAAACTTCACCGAACGTTATTATTTTGCCCTGCAAAAGTGTAGTACCACAGTTAACGTAAAGGGGCTAATTTTAGGGAAATGTAATTTTAGCAATATTAAGGTTTTATAGATAACCTATTAAAAATAAATTGCAATTATTTTTAGCAATATTGAAGTTTAACAATCTTGGCACTATCGTCTATAATCTTAAACTGAATCCTCGCTAATTATAATGCTCATACGGTATCTTCCAGCTCTATATTTAAATGATTTGAGCATAAGGGAGATTTAATTTACTTCGTTACATTTAAGGACTACTTTTAAGTTTTATGTGAGTTATTGACGTGAAGATAACACAGACTTGTCACACAGGCATTTATAAGAATCAGTCCAAAATAAATCATTTCATTAAAGGTTCATTATAATGGAAAAATAAAGGAAAATTCACAAATTTATTATTACTGTGTTTCTTTCATTCAAATCACATTTTACAACGATTTGCTGGTCTCTTCATCAAGTTGGTTAATCTCTTTTTTTTTATTAAGAGATATTCATCTTTAATATTTAAACTTTAATATATTCATGATAACTACAGTAATATGAAATATGTCAATTTATAGACTATGAAAATTAAAAAAAATCACAGTTTATCTTTACGAATTATTTAACGTCTATGAAAAATATACTTTTTTGAAATATACATATACAGAAAAATATAGCTAATAAAACTAAAACCTGTAACGTTAAGTGAAACACGATATGATGATAATTGAAGCATTGCAGTACGTAGAATTTTATTCTTATTTGCGGTGTAAATATGTATACACTTTAACGGTTGGACTGGTTAAACTCACGATCAGAATTTGCTGATGGTTGATACAAAGAACACTGGGAAATGGCGGACATCTGGTAGTGAGAAGGAAAGATAGAAATTGACCATCCATGTCCAGCAGGTCAACACTAGAGCACTGGTGACTAAAATCATCATAGCCATTACACGCCACAATATGTCCCTGGACATCTGTGCAGATTCCACAGCAACGGAATCCAATCTGACGCGGGTGACCAGAGTAAGAGAATCGGTACTCTCCTGTCCTTGTCTCCACCACATCCTTACTGGTTAGGTTGTCAGATGTACAAATGTCACCGTTTATATTCCCTGTTATAAAGCGTGCACTTAGATAATTTTTTTGTCTTTTATCATTCAAATTGATATCTTATAGCTTCATCCATTCTTTGCTAAATCTGATTATTTTTGCAGTCACCTCCATGAAATTCTTTTTCTCCATCCCCACCAATACGTGTTTATTGATATGAGAGGAGTAAATTGCCCCAGTTTCCATTTCCTTGTTCCGATTCCTAGTTTGTGGGAAGACATATATGGCATTTATATTGGAATCTGTTTAAAGAAGTTGCCCTTCTGTTGTGACCGAATGACTACCTTGAATACCCGAAATATAAGTTGATTTTTTCCATAAGATGTTTCCTTTCATGTCAGACTGAATAAGGTTTCCCCAGTCATCAATGACCAAGAATTTATCAGGTTCCAAAGCAGATAAATGTGCAATGTTTAAGTGTTCGATGGTTATTCATTTACTTTTCTGATTGAGGAGGAAATGTCATCTCTTCAGGCAATATCATTTCATTATCATGAAACTGATTAACTGGTTCTCTTTATTTTGTATTCCTTGTGTCAATATTGACACCCTCTAATGACAAACATTGCATAGAATTCGGAGGATACCAAAGAGCGATTATCTAGAGATGGAGCAAAATCTGGTATTTGATCC
>PRKT01001146.1:0-70991 GCA_003671525.1 Saccostrea glomerata
CACCCGTTAAATTCAAAATTTACAACATCAAATAAACACCAAGAGTTATACTTAATTAAATGTTTATTAACATCTCTATTCCAACGCTTATCAGAATAAAGTGTGAAATGTAAAAATAATTAATGTAATATATTTACAAAAAGTGGATTTAAAATTGATTGCATAGCTTCATCCTACAATTGAAATGCTAAAATATAACCAAAGGCACTTGGTACATCATTCCTTAAGCATTTTAAGGATAACATTAAAAAAAAAAATAAATAAAAAAATAACATTAAAAATGTTACATTACAGGTGGTATCTTTTTTTTCAATTTGCTAAAATATATCAGTCTATCTCAAGTTTTCAATTACAGGTCATTGGGGCATTTACTTAAATGTATTTCAGCTGAATTTGTTCAGAAGATAAGATAAAATTAAAATTGTATGTATCAATGACGATGATAAAAAATAGAGAATTTCGACTAGTAAAACGCATCATCCAATGGCATGTTAACCTTGAAATCATAAAGAAAAACAAAGTAACTAACCAAATGAAAAAAAATATATACATATACAACACTTTTAAAACACACTTAAGATAGCAAAGAAAAAATAATGTCACTCATATCAAAGGCGAAATAAGTGCTGCTCAAAAGGCGGCATAACATTATATCTGAGCATGCGCGAGCTTTGTACATCCTGAGAGAACAGATGTTTGGCACAAATGTAGATTTTTCTCATCATAAATTTACAACCAAAATAAGCGCCTGAAAGACAACTTTTCAAAGTACGTTCTTTATGTCAGGATTTGTAAGTTAAATACACAAATACGACTTTGCTAAAAATAGAAATTTATAGGCATGCATTCACAATTTCCTTTGAGGAAAAGAAAATTCATGTGGATTAGTTAAGTTGCAGTGATATTTGTAAAATATATTGTATCTCTTGTTAATCTCAAACATGAACGGCTTACAAATATTTGATGTAAAATGTAGCATATCTGTGTAACACAATTTATAGACCTGTGTGGTATATTTTGAAAAGAAACTCGCGAAAAGTCTTTGAATCATACTGGAAATTGATTGTTTACTACTATTCCATTATTGTAGCAATCTTCTTTCTAGTCTATATTCTTTAGAAAATTTGTATTCTGTGATTTTCCCTATCACTCACAACAACATCACCGTTTCCGAGAATTCCGATTCCTAGGTATTTCCCCAAAGTTTATCTCCAATAATTTGTAATTGGATGTGATAGTTATCTTTATTCTTTTTTAGTCCTTTATATGCGTCTTTCCTTTAGCGAAGAGAAAGATATGAAAAATTAATCATCTTTAGAATGAGTGATATTCACTAGACGAAGGAAAGAATACATGTGACGAATATAGTTAAGTTTTTTCCCCAAAATGTGAAATAAATTTGCAAAATTAAATATTTCCTCTCCTTACAAAGAAGAAGTAAGATAGAAGAAACTCCTTATGGATTATATTGATATGTAAATTCAAATTCAAAGATAACTTCGTGACCTGAGATGTAATTTTTTTTTTTAATTTTTAGAATGCTTGAAGTCGGAATCAACGTCGTTACTCGCTAACGTGCAATCCGATTACATAATTTAAGACCATGAGTCACCAAAAGAACCGGAAATTGGAGTCCGGAAGTGGGTTCCGAACGACGGCCTTTCGTACCCTTTCGGTGTTGGCGGCGCCTGTAATGTATCTTTTCTACAAACTCCATGAAGGAAGTAAGAAAGAAGAAACTTCCGAACAGAAACCAACCACTGAGAGTGAATTAGAGCATCTCAACAAACGCATTGTAAGTATTCTATAGAGTGCTCTACTATACACGTATTTTTGTCTAGAAGCCCATAACTCTACTTGTAGCCAGGTCTGTGGGAACTTTAAATTCTTTATATACAGATTTTAAAAAATGCCAAAATGATATTGGGGGAGTTCAACTTCCCACTATAAATAATGATAGACATTATCTATTAAATTTTGACTTGTCTGAATTTGGTTTCCAAAGATTACCTTAAAAAACTTGAGTTATTAATGTAAATGTCTCATAAGTAAAAGTTAGACCAGATACTGTACAATTCTTTGTATCTGGCAAGTTTGGGTACAATGAAAAATACTACAGTTGTACGTGAACGCATACTGGTCAATGCCAATTTAAACTATAAACATACAGATCATGCAGCAATAGCCTCCGTTTCCTTTATCATAACTATGAAAGGTATATTTTTGTTCATAAAGTTATTATTGGTTGGATCCTTGTGTGAATATTGATTGTTACTCAAGGAGATAACTGTTAACCAACGCTAAAGGAAGAAACTTACATATCTTGATCACAATATGTCGCGTTATATTGTATTCTGTGAGTGATTCATTTAATTATAACTTTATATTTCCATTTCTATCTTTTTTCTCTGTGATAACTCTTTGAAAGTTAGCGGAGTTGATTTCTTGATAATTCTACCGGAATAAAAATTTCCTCTTTCGAAGTCAGGGAGTATTCAGTATTGTTAAGTTTTGGTATTCTTTTTTACATGCAACTGCACACAGAGTAATTCTGTGTAGTGAAATGTACTTAGTATGTTAAATTAACTGTGATGAATTCTGTGAAGACATTTGGTAGATATATCAAATATATTATGAAAGTACTTGAAAATTTGCCTAATTCAAGTTTAGAATTAAAATAGAACTATTTTAGTAATATCTAAATTTCAACATCACAGGACCCACTTTTCATTTCATTTTCAACTCTGCTTGAATTTAGAAAAAAGTATCATTACTTTCAAATGATTTTATTTTATTTTTTTTAATACATTTTTTTTTTTACATTTCCTTACATTTTTAAAACCAGAAAAATAATTTTTAATGGAGAAAGGTCAAATAAATGACTACGCAGATTTTAATATTGAACAAACAAACTATTTTTGAATGTGACTATTTAAGATGAAAAAAAATGTGTTATTCCAATAATCATTCATTTGCATAAAAATATTTAAGGCCAAACTTTGAGTTATGTGTTAAACTATTATGTACTGTAAAAGGTCATAATAATTGCCCTGTAGTGCTAAAAGAAGCGCATTGACCCATATCTTTTTGTTTTAATTTTCTTTTAATCTATGTGGGTCAATTCTAAAAAAATATATACTTGACAAAACAATTTTCCATACTTTTGAAATCAGGAACCAATCTCCTTACTAGAACGATGTTCAGGCACGTTTTAAAGTGTCCTGCTTAGAAAAAAGGGGGACTAAATATTCATTATCAATTAATTACAAATCATGATTAAAGATGGCAATTAGAAGTGCAAATTAAAAGCACGGGTTGAATAATTGCCATTTATTTGATAGTTTCTTTGATCGGAAGATTGATGTACTTTAAAACAGTCAGAATTTGAAAAAAAAGACATTTCGTCATTTCATGTTCAAAACTCCTGTAAACGGATGTTGATTTTCTTCAGCAAGAAAATCAAATCATATGATACTATGATTTCAATAGAGAATATCTTCTCAAAAATCTCCAGAAATAACAATGGGAAAGTTATTTGGTAGAGTTTGTGAACATATTATGTTAATAGTGTATGTCCTAAAGAGTCGATATGATGGGGGCGGAGGGGGTGAGGTATTATATATAAACTCTGACATGTCAATACGTACCGGCACAGTCCTGATAATCATGTACTAGGTGGACCTCGACTTAGGAGTCAATCTGTTGGGTGGTTAGTATATAAACTCTGACAATCGTTCAACATATCGACAAAAAAAGTCTTTGAATCATACTGGAAATTGATTGTTTACTACTATTCCATTATTGTAGCAATCTTCTTTCTAGTCTATATTCTTTAGAAAATTTGTATTCTGTGATTTTCCCTATCACTCACAACAACATCACCGTTTCCGAGAATTCCGATTCCTTCCAAACCTCTGAATTGTCCATTTTCGCTTCCATAGCTTCCAAACATACAGTAGAACCTTCCATCGCCGTGAAATACTTGTATTCGGTTATTTCCGCTGTCTGCCACGAGAACGAACCCCTGACTGTCAATGGCGATACCTTTCGGAAGTTTCATCTCTCCTTGACATGTTCCATGTGAACCAAAAGAGAACAGGAAGTCACCGTACATACTGAAGACCTGAATCCTGTGATTGTTACTGTCAGAAACGTACACTCGATTGTCAGGGCTGATCGCAAGATAATGCGGGTTGTCGAAATGACCGAGTCTGTGACCCATACTTCCAAACTCACGAACAAAGCGACCGTTCGACTGGAAAACTTGTATTCGGTGGTTTTCCTTGTCACACACGTAAATAAATCCCATGTTATCACTAGCTATTCCCCAGGGATACAGAAGCTGTCCCGCCTCAACCCCCTCCTCTCCAAACGTCAGCTGAAAGTTCCAGTTGTGGTCAAAGATTTGAATTCGATGGTTCATGCGGTCTGTAACAACAATTTGCCCAAAACTATTGACTGCAATTCCTGTTGCAGAATCAAACTCCCCGTTTTCGGTTCCATAATTACCCACAGATCTGATAAATTGTCCTGTGTTGTCGAAAACTTGTATTCGGTTGTTGTGACTATCCGCTACTAAGATATGGTTCTCTCTGGGTGTAGTGGCAATCCCTCTCGGCCATGTAAACTCCCCGAGGTCGTTACCCCGTTGTCCAATCTGACGAACAGATCGGCCTTTGTTAGTATACTGAATGATGGAGCTGGAAACAACTGTGCTTTCATTTTCATAAAACGTCACCATCGGTCGAGAAAGCAGCAGCTCACCGGAAGTAGACGAATCCGAATCGTCATCGTCGTTGTCGATGTGAATATTGAATCGTACAGGTGGACGAGACCGGGGACTGGAGCTAAGGGACCTAACTCTAGTAGGACTACTGTTCCGTTCCTCGGGGCTGTCTCTACTGTCTGCTCTATGTCGAGAAGAAGACGAATCATTTGCTTCTTCAACGATAGATCTGATACGATTTGCCGTTGTTTGCCGAGTGGAGGCAATTAATGCACGTGCTTCGTTAAGTCGGTAAAATGAGGCACCGGTACTTAGACTTCTGAATCTCCTCTCAGATGCAGATAGAGGATGGTGACTCGTATATGACGGCGCCGAACTTCCTAACAGGGTGGCCAATCTTGTGTCCGACAAATTATGTCGCCTTCTCTCGTGCAGTGTCATTGGCCGCCTCGGAGAGCGGGTTCCTTCGCTACTTGTTTCAGATTCGCTATCAAAGTCCCTCATAAATGTGTAATGTGGAGTACCCCAAGTGTTCGAAGCTGTCATGTAAGTCGAAGGTACATTTGAACCTGCAGCTGAATAAGGTAAAGAAGATGTTAATGTCCTTGAGGCAGATGATGGTAAGGTACTCCAGGTTGGGTAGGTAGAATCTCGCGCATATCTAGAGGATTGAGAATATCTCATTCCTAATGGACTCGATAGATCAGTTACACCGATGCCAGTTGAGGATCGTGCATGTCCAGATGAAGAATCGAAAAAAACAGGCTCATCTGGAATTGAGATCGGGGTTGATATCGGGGAATATTCCAGGTCAAACATCGGTGGTTCTGAGTACTGGTCTGGTAAGTTGTCTTCGTTTATGATGACTGGGAGGTCACCGTCCAACAGTAGTGGTTGTTGTTGTTGTTGACATGTAGAGCTCGCGTGGGGAGTCGTTGACTGTGGAAGACTGGGATTAGAGGCAGCTTGTGATGTTGAATGAGATGCAGCTGAAGCATTTAGCGTATATGACGGAGCTACATAAGTATTGTCTGCTTGCGACGTTGAGTGCCGAGGGTAAACGAGTGTTGGGAGCATTGAATGCAAAGGAACGTAACTTGAAGCAGCTTGTGAGTAGCGAGGGTAAAGACCAGTTTGTGTTGTTGTTGAGGGTAGATAACTGGATGTAGTGTGTGGCGTAGTTGAGGATAGGTTACTGGTTGGAGTATGTGCTGAGGTTGACGGTAGGTAACTAGATGTTGAGTTTTGTGTTGGTGCACGAGAAACAGCTGAAGAAGAATTTTCCAAAGAAGAGTCTCCAGAAGACTCCTCTGTTGTCGAAAATCTTGATTGTGTTGTGCTTATTTCACCGAAATTTGAAATACAGTTCGAAATCCGCGTTCCATCCATTATAAACTCTATGGACCTCTCTCTTGGAAGCTGATATCTATCAGCATTATAGCTTCGAAGCCTTTCTAAGTGTTGTTCACTTTGACGTTTCAAATCCATCACATCATCATCGGGGAGAACAAGGTACCGTCTCCTGAAAAGCGATTCGTTTGTGTCAACAAAGGATGCTAGCATTGCCAATTCCACCTCTATGTTGTCTTTCTGCAGTGTTAAAGATCGTATTTCTGCTTGAAGAAATGTTTCCGCTTCATTACTTAGCAATCTTTGCCTTGATCTTAAATCGATGATATAACGCTCAATGGCTTCAGATATATCTGATTTCATGGAATCAACTCTTTGTCGCACCGCCTCCATTTTACGTTCAAGACTGCCAGCAATGTCTGTTAGTCTTGGTACCCCTCTTTTGAGTTGTCCTAAGACAAGCGACACTTCACGCTGTATTTGTTCCATGTGAAGGCTCTTACATGTTGCACAAATCAATTGATCACAGTGAGAACACCTCATTAGATCCACCTCTCTTGAACAGGCGGGACAGCGCCTTCTCGGTGCTTGTGGAGCATGGCTGATACGGTTTTGAAGTCTAGGGTACCTTGGCAAGACCACCTCCTCTTCTTCTTCCTCCGCTATTATCACTCGGTGTTTGTTTGTTTGTTTGTTTTTGTTTGTTTGTTTGTTTGTTTTTGTTTGTTTGTTTGTTTTGTTTTGTTTTTTTGTTTGTTTGGGTTTTTTTCTTTTTAAATAACTTTTGCTCCAAAAATAGTTCGACTTGTATGAAAATTGAAGCGTGAGAATGTAATTATGTTGTATGGAAAATATAGAATTAAAAAAAAAAAAAGATACACATACACAACGCAAATGGAAAATTATAGAATGGAAATGTTAGACTAACTAGTATACATGTAGAATTTTTTTTTTACAATAAAAAGGCAAATCATTTACAATAAAAGTGGAAAATTAAAGAATTCATATACAAATAAAAAGTTTATTCTATAAATATGGAAAAGATCGAATATTGTAACGTTTGACATACAGGCACCTGACGTTACTTATTTTTCTTTTAATAAAAAAAATATACACATACCTAATAATAAACTTTTTAGGTATGTGTATAATTTTTTTTTATTAAAAGAAAAATAAGTAGGTCAGGTGCCCGTGGTTTGACATGCCATAAGTTCCATTTCTCTGTCTTTCATATTTTGTAGCATGAATTATTAATATAGTCCGAATCATTCTGTGTTCGAGTTTTCAACATCCGGGGATTTCAACAATGGCTGCGCCCATTGACGAAAAAAATGTCAAGTAAAATTTTTAACATTGCGGCTTATTTCAGACAATCCTTTGTGCTTCCTCATGGACATCAGGTGCAATGGTTTCCAGGACATATGCAGAAAGGAATTTCTCAATTATTAGCCCGACTGAGATCCATAGATTGTGTTCTGGAAATACACGATGCTCGAATTCCATTCTCAGGACGAACACCCTTGTTCAAAGACATGATGAAAATGAAAGCACACGTTCTTCTTCTAAGTAAATGCGATGTGGCAGACATGAGTCGAAAAAGGGACATTGTAAATAGATTAAAAGAGGAAGGTGTGGATAAAGTTTTGTTTACCAATTTAACATCCGAGAGGTCGAAAGTTGTTAACAAAGAATTATTTCCACTCGTTGTGGAGGCGATACACAGTGCGCCACGTTTTAATAGAGAGACAGCGGAGGCTTATGAAATGGCTGTGATAGGTGTTCCAAATGTCGGGAAATCAACTTTTATTAATTATGTCAGACGATCGCATACAACATTAAAGAAAAGACCTTTACGAGTGGGAGCCGTAGCCGGGGTAACACGATCCCTGTCAGGGAAGATCCGTGCGAACTTTGACCCTCCAGTTTACTTGACCGACACACCTGGAATTCTCACGCCGCGGGTGTCAAGTGTGGAGGAGGGAATGAAGCTAGCACTGTGTGGGTGCTTACCAGACCATATCGTCGGGGAGGATTTAATCGTAGATTTCATGCTATTCTGGTTCAATAAGCACAGTGACTTTCGGTACATGGAACAATTTAATTTATCCGAGCCAACAGATGATGTTCAATTCTTTTTAAACCATATCGCTAAGGAAAATAAATTTATCAAAAGATTGAAATCTGTGGATAGCAGAGATTACAACTATTTCCCAGATTATTTAGCAGCTGCAAGACTTGTGTTAAAACAATTCAGAGACGGAGCTATGGGGCCAATGTTATTAGAGGATTTATAACTCATACTGTCTTAATGTTGATTCTGTTAATGATTTCTATTAGAATATTAAATTCAAAAGTGATTTTATTGTTATGTCTCTTTGCACAGAATGTTAACTTGTTTACTGATTTTAAAAATGTTAATTGAATTGACCATGATCACCATGATGATATAATTATTATTAAAAACGTGGGTAAATATATGTGTATACAGACTTAATCTAAATGAGAGCTTCGTTACTCTGTATTGATTTAAACTAATGTCATGTACAACATGCACAAGTGTGTTAAAAAATTTCTGGATATTTTTTCTCAAATCAAAGACCTTTCAATAGAGAGGTTTCACAAACCAACATGTACGTGTACTTGTACGTGTAACAGGGAAAATATGTGTATTACGTCATCACATTTGCTAATGATGATATTCTACACGTATCCACGTATACGTGTAGATCTGTAGATCGCTGAGTACCCGTAAGTGCAAACTTGTAGCTTATATTTTCTTAACTGCTTTTGTTTTCAATCAAAGTATGTGTATTCCTTAAAGCTAAGGATTGAGTGAAAATACTGGTATTTATATGGAACATTATGTCTTTATGGTAAATAATTAGGCTGTTAAGCGATGAATACACTAATGTTGACTTTGAACATTTGATTAAACAAAGTAATGTCATAAAAACTCATGTGTAATTTATTTTCATAAATATAGGCATATATTTAATTTTAATATTGATGTTTGTTAGAATTTAAAGTCAATACACATACCAAAAAATGAATTAAATCTGAAGGAAAACCTCAAATTTGCATTTGAAGCATTTACAAGTACAGGTACAAGTAAACACTAAAAATGAAAAGTGATGAGAACCCTTACGTGGAATTCTATTACTTGTACTATACAAGTACAAGTAAATGTTTGTCTACGAAACCTCTCTAATTATAAAAAAATCCGGAAATTGATATGATCTTCTTTTATTATCTGAAATTCATACTGTTATTGTTTGTAACATTATACAGTTAAAGTATGTCATTTTGGGAGACAGTAAGATTCCAGTTTTCTAAAAGCAAGTCTATTCCAGAGTATTTCCCTAGGTTCAGATAGTGAGATACTAAAAGACCATTTTCAAAACCCATAACTGCAATTCTATTTTACATGCAGTGCAATTTTAAGGTGCAGATGGAAATATTGAGTTCTCAGAATGTAGATTAAATGATTATGAAATAAATTAATTCATTAAAAAATGTGTTTGCATTTAAGTCAAGATAAACAAAAACATTCATATTCAACTAATTTTTATTTTATAGACATTTAATTCACACATTTATGGCTCTATACGTAACGTGATAGGTTCAGCTCTCAGTGCTCACATATTTTCATGTTGAATTCTCAATAACAATTATGATCACTTTCATGTATAAATTTAATCTGAGTTGTGTTCATGACTTTATTTGGCATATATCATAATATTTTATTTGATTGAAAGAAATTGCTATGTGTTGCATATAGATGTGTATCAGTTCATCAAAATGACACACATTTTTTGCAAGGAATCAGTCTTTTTACTGTTTTTTTATGGTGTCAGCAAAATATATGGACTGACTTTTATATATAGTGAAAATCAGTATAGGTATACGTGTAATAATCTGTTTTAAACAATAGCAGAATAATATTTTTCATCATACTGATATAAGAAATTGACATCATTTTCAGTCTATTTTTTCTTTTGTTTGAGTTTTATGGCTATACATGTATACCTGTAACTAGAGTAAGTACATGTAGAAATGTTGTTCCAGTTATGGATAGTTGTTAAATATTGGTTGATTATATTAGGATCAGGAAAAAATGTAAGTCAAAATTGATATAAAAATAATTTTCTGGTTCCATGATTGCTACAAATAATTTTTTTTCAAGTTCCAATATATAGAGGGGAGTAAATAAGCAAGGAAGTGTTTTGGTTCTAGTAGGGCACTCAGTTTAAATCTGAAGATAAGAGAGGGTTGTCCCACATTTGTGATTGTCCAATAATTTTCTCATTTGTAAAATTAATTACAATATTTTCCAACGTACCTTCAAAAATGTATTCTGATAAATAAATTTAGATCTAGAGATGAATTCATCATTTAAAAAATTACAGGTGATGAAAATTTGACTTGTTTGTTTAATGATCCTGTGACCAAGTCTAAAGTCTAAAACGATATATTCACGGATTGGGGTTATAATGAGGTTTAAAATAGTAATTAGCATTGCCAAATTACTTACACATATCCCTGGTAATCAAGATATCTGTGTGCAACAACAGAAGAGAGAGAGAGAGAGAGAGAGGGGGGGGAGAAAGAAATACTAAATATACAGTGTAAAATTCACTCTCCAAATATGCATGTAAAGACTGGTGCATACAACATTTAAGATGTAATTTTTGTAACAATTTACAAATGAAATACACTTTGAGTGGAATTTTAAACCTAGTCATGAAAACTATCATTTCAATGTATTATTTCTACATTTTCATCCTATGAAGAATCAATTGGTTAGCTTTCAGCAAATATTGGAACCACGAAAAAGAGGACGGCTTGTACTTCTGCTGGCCCAAATATACATATTTATAAAACTACTAATCACAACGAGTGAAAAAATCTTCATTTTAAAGCTTTTTATTTCACAGCAAAATGCAACTAGCTAGCCCATATTTTGAATCACTATAATCATATAAATCGCTTTTATTTTGACACTGAAGTCAGAATGCAAAATTTGTTAAAATGTATATAAACAAGTACATGTATGTTTAACATATATCTACGTCTGTTATGCTAAATACAAAAATATGTAACATTTTTAGTTTTAGGATGCTTTGAGGGTTAACGAGGCCTTTTTCAAATTGTACGTTTACTCGTATTTTTGTAAAAGTATAAATGTATAAAACATGCCAGACTTTAATGTCATTTAATGTAATAGCAAAAATATTGATGTCGCGTTAATTTTTGGATAAAAATTGTACAGATTCATATAAAGAATCACAAGTGCTGTAAAATTCTTAGTCAAATTACCGACGATATTGAATTTATCGAATCAAAACAAAAACAAATGTACGATTGTACATTATTTCACCTGCACCAAGCCAGAAGAATTGCCCTCAGATATTGATAGGGGAAGCCGCGGTATCTTCTACATAATTAACCAGAGTTAAGACTTTTTCTGTATTCACGTGTAAATCTTAACACAAATAATTCCCCTCGTGCAATGGTGTATTGATTTTTCTCAAATTTAGACACTTTTTTGCCACTGAATGTGTGGTTTGGTTGATTACAACAGATGTTACAACTTGTCTAGTGTATTTAGACTATAATTAACGGAGAAAGTCATTCTATTTTTGTCTAATTACTGAAACAGTCAATGGACGGCTATATACATGTACATGTACTTGTATATTAAATATTAAGAAAAAATAGCCATATTCATAATTAGATAAAATGGTATTAATTGACCTTTAATATATTTCATTATCTTTTTCATGATTTTCTTTTTATTATTTAAATTTTTTGTTATTATTATTTTACAAAAATTATTAATGTTTTTTTTTTATTTTCTAATTATTGAAATAAAGATTTATATATGCTGGAAAAATAGGAAAGGCCATTGGATGGATAGAAAGGATCTCTCTATTTTAAGGCTCATCAACCCTCTGACAAGACCGATAACTCTAACTGGAATATATGACTGCAAAGTGTCCTTTAATTTAAAATTAAATTCTGAGTTTAACGGACAAAAATCTGAGTTAAAGTCTAGACTTTTGATTGTGGGCACTTTAATTATGAACAAATTTTTTGGAAAATTTCAGGCGTTATATGATAAACAGAGAGTTGATAAAGAAATACAGGTAATCAGCACTTGAAGTTTTCTTGAAAGGTTAACAGCATTAAGTCAGAAAATTATACGTATTGAAAGAAACATTCAGAGATCAAAGATTGTTTTCTTGGTCGCAAAGTAACTAACTTTGCATTTTTTTAAAGGTCCTGCATTAAGCTTGATAGTATTACCTTACTTTCAACAATTTTAAATGATGAAATGTATGTGTATGTTTAATGTAGACCGACAAATTAATATAATTATGTAGTGTTGAGAGATCAAAGGTCACATGTAAGATCAAATGATAAGTAACGCCAATTTGGTAACTGATTTTTTTTAAGTCAATGCATGTGCAAGTTTATAGTGCTACGAGAGGCCAAAATATACGGTGCTTCTTTTATATGAAATATAATGATATAATGGTTATAATTATAAGTGTACATCAGGCATCTTCTATAGACATAAAACTGTAACATTCAGTTCTTTTAAGTATTGGCCATAGAACTCTTCAACTCCAGAGAAAAAAACACCACAAAGTTCAAACTACGTTGTGTATGTCCTTAAACAATACAAAGCAGGAGCAGAGCAAACACGGACCTCTTACACATCATACGTAGGTGGGATCAGGTGCCATGGAGGAGTGAGCATCCCCTGTCCACGGGTCAACACGCTGAGTGGCTGTGCTTTTGTGCGTCACTGTGTCCTATCTGTAAACTTCCCGTAAAAGTCTCGTTTGGTCTGTATATCAATTGCAAACAAGATTATGTTTAAATTTATTTGCCCACAAGTTCCTGGCGATACTTATCTTTCTTTTTATAAAAAAAATATATAACCCCTACTATTAGGTAGGGGGTATATTTTTTATTAAAAGAAAAATAACTTATCTCAGGTGTCTGTGATTTTGCCTGCTATCAGTTCTAGTATTCATGCAGTCTCTCTGTCTGCCCGTCTGTATGCGGGTAATAAAAAGCCCACCCTATCAAACACAGTAGCGGTCATCCCACGACAATACAGATTTAACTTCCCTTTACTTAGTTTTGTATTTTATATAAAACTCCTGTTTAAACTGAGTGCTCAGAATTTGAGACGAATATTGTCTACCCCCCAACAATATCTGATTTTAGACAAGAATCTTGCTTCCAGCATCGTATAGCTCATTCTAACTGCTCTTGATATAAAGGAATAAAAATTCTCAGTCAATTGGATGAGTAATACAACTTTGATATAAATAAACTATAAGAGATCGATACTTATTGCATGGAGGCGAAGAAACGATAACTGTACAGCCGCGATTCGATCTTTCCAAATCGTTCCATTAACGAGTCAATGGGTAGTGTTCACGTGATGTCGTGAACGGTTTAATTCACTCTTTGAAAATCAGTAAAAACCCACACGATTACACACAATTTCTAGCTGAATTAAATCAATTCTCTGCATCTTCTTAATTCCCCAGAGTGTGATTCTGCATCGTAATATTCAGCGAGAATAAAAAAAAAACTATTTCGTTCAGGGGTACATTTTATTCTCCTTTAGGTATTTATTCTAGTTTGCAATAGTGAGACATGTTTTCGTATTCAAATGAAGCGGTCTCGCTGTAAGGATACTTTGCTTTCGGATGCTGTGGGATCAATAATAAATTGAAGCCTAAATCACACAAATGATTAAATTTCGGTAAACGTCCCGGAATAGCTCGCTGGTTTCCTGTTTATTTAACAATTAGGCATGTTGACAGTCCCTGAAATCAAAGCAGGTGGGATAATGATTTTTTTTTACTATAGACGTAACTTAAGCTGTGTCGGGTAGGTTTGTGTTAAATTAGATCTAAAATCTTCTAACAATTAACATGTTTTAATTGATTAAATTTAAAAACCATTTCTTAAAATATGATTTGATCATGCATGGTATAAAAGATAGATTTGATGGCTTATTAAAAAATCTTGGAAAATATTATGTAGGAACGCCTTCTAATTTTTTCTTTTGAAGAGATGATGAGATTTTATCCAGATTATGATGCTAAAGTATAAAAGTATGACCTACCAGATAGAACCAAATTTTTAATTGTATGCATACCTGCTTCGAAGTGTATGATAAGAAGACCCGGGAAGGGAATTAATTTTGTTTACAATATTAATTTTCTCTCTTTTCCAATTTTCGTATTTTATTATATTTTATTTATTTTTTTAAAAAGGAAATTCAATATATTTGGTGTAGCCGCGTAGCTGACCTCCTGCCCATTAAGAATGCCACGTGTTTGGAATACGATAGCACCTTGATAAGAATCCACAAACTTTGAGAAATTTTGCAGTTGGATATTTTTTGCAAGCACATAACAACATGAACAAATATACACTTTTAATGCAACTGAAAAACTTACATCAAAGAGATTGATATATAATAAGACTCAAACCTTTGTACGTGTTGTCTTGTTTTACGTATTTCCGACCTTTATGATGAAATTTTTCGACATCTGGCGAAGAAACCTACATCATCGCATAGTGTGAACTTCTCCTCTGTACGCAGAGGGCCGGAAGATGAAATATATATTTATCCAGATTTTTGGTACAACTATAATTTGTTGGAGCTTTTTATCTGTAAACGTCTGCCAGGCTTTGAGGAAGTGGCCGCGCGTTCATTGAGATGGCGGCTTGGAGTGTTGATCGTAGAAGTTTAAGAATGTTTTTGTTTTCATTGTAATATATACAAGGGGGTGTTGCTGATGATGTTCTATATTTAGAACTTCATAAAACCCCTGTCGTGCCACGCTGTTGCAGAAAGTGCACTGAGCGGCAGCCACAGGCATGGAATGTTTTCAGGTTAAATACGAAGCAATAGGAATGCATTCCTCGCTAAGAACAATGTAATTCAAGGAACATTAATTTATTATGACCAAAAAATCATATATACGTCTATGAATGCGTGGTTTATATATAGTTTTTTTTTAATTTCACTACACTATATACAATGCTCATCTTCGCTAGCCAAGGGTTTTCGGTCCGCAACGCTCCATGGGAAGCGTTGCGGACCGAAAACCCTTGGCTAGCGAAGATGTACAATGCTTAAATGAAAGGTATATGATCTTGTCAAGTTTTGTTAAATACTCAGATCAAAATTAATTTTAAGAATGAAACACTTAAAATATATTTTTTAAATTATTAACATTAAAAATAACGATCATCGTAATCATTCACAATCAAGAACTTTTTTTTATTTCTCGATAGGTTTTACACATTTGGAATCAACGCAGTAACCAACGCTTTCTTTAAAATATGGCCGAATGAAAGTAGAATATACCAAGATTTGAGCACGCAAGCTTAGAACAGAGTTATCTTTCTTTGCATATATTATACTAGTAGTTACGACAGCGAGGATGAACCCAAATAAAGCTGAACATCTCAATTTGAAATGAGTTCAAATATTCTTGCAATTTTATGATGCAGAAATGAACAATTGCATGTTCTCAGCCTAGCTTTAAAATATTATCAATATCGTCTAAAATAAATGAGGTAGGGGGAGCACGCGACTTAAGTATGAATATAAAGTAACGACCCCCTAAAAAACCTCTTCTTATCGGCACCCTCACCTCGCTTCCCTACTCACTACAGGCTTTTAATTAATATTTCTATAAAAATGTAAAAGCACTACACTTTTACAACATTTTATATATTTTTAAGTTAGTAGTAAGTAAAATTAATGTAGATCCCTATCTTTTTTTCTCAATTTTTAAACATATTGCATGACCCTTAAGGATCGAAAGACAAAATACTGAGAAGCAGTGGACTAAAAAATGTGAATACGTTCTCGTAAATTTCTTAACCTATAATTTGATTAACAGAGAGCAATGTTGTAATGCTAACTTACTGTTCATGTATATCTTTGAAAGTGCTGAAAAAAATCTTAATGCACCGGCTCATGTGAAATAAGTATAGGACTGGTTCATTGATATTGTTTTCGGGCGCAAGTTCCCTGAAAATCCAACCTTGTAATTCCTAGCGGCAGTGACTGGAATCAAGGGCAGAGAACCAGTGCAAATTAAGGACCTTTAAAATTATAAAATGCTGACCCTGGGGAATAAGCCACTATTAAATCAACAATTATTTATTTATGAATTGAAAAAAAAGTTTTAGTGTATTGATTCTCAGTGGATAAAAATAGAAAATTTACATTTCATTAAACGCTTGCTAAAATAACGATTGAAGTTTGATTGTTTTTCCGTCTATACCTGTTTGTGAATGGATCATTAAATGTGTTTATAATAGTATTGGTTGTAAAACAGGACATTACAGTAGACGATTACTATAGTAGGGCAGTGCTTATCATCTGAATATATTTTACATTCACCGAAAATGTCGAATAGATTAATCTTGTTAAAGTTGTTTTACTTGTTACGTTTTCCATTCGTTTGAACAAAAAGATATTTGGAAAGAAAGTTGGGGAAGTTTTGGGTTTAATTACAATCCCAACATTTTTTTTTTACTTTTGCTATCAATTGTATACATGTACATGAACCAATATGTTTTTTTTTTTTGGGATCTAAATGCGTCTTTCCCTTAATATTTGTGGTTATGTATTGTTTACTGATATGAACTTTCACAAAAAAATTAAAAGGAAAAGATTGCAAAATTATTTTTTGTCAAAGTTCAAAGTTGTAAGATATTAGTTTAGAATTATCTCCCACCCTATATATATCTCCCCCACCTTGTTTTTCCGGGCTGATATGTTTTGACTGACATGAAACTTCTTTATTCATTCACGGTATTTATCTGAACCATTCTGGAATTATACTTTTTGTGATGGCTACGATACGAAATTTAAGCGTAACGAAATACTGAGCTGCCTGGAGATTTGTACAATTACATGTAAGAGTTGTCGTTCTTTATGAATAAGTAATATTTAAAAACACTATGAAAAATACGTGATAATAATGTTTCTTTTTAAATACATTTATGCAATATTAACAAAGAAAATGCTGATCATTATTTCATTCATTAAAACTGGAATATCGGTCGTTCTCAAAGCTTCGTTTCGGATGTTTGAATTTTCTTTGACGATTGAACATGTTTCATCAACATGCACAATTAGCAATCTGGAGTTTTAACCTCTTTTTTTTTTTGGTCATGTTATCCACATAATATATATGTACTTTGTCGCACTTAATTTAATTATTTTAATGGAACATAATACTTGAAGAATATTTAGAAAAACAAATAAGTGCATGCATCTTATTCTTCTGAATCTTCCACGGACTGAGGATTCTGTTTGTGTTCACGTCGGAAAACAGACGAAGATGATCAAATTTGCGTCAATATAACCACTAATTAATTATCATCGGCTAATGATACTGTCTAAAAATCGGTAGTCTCGAAATATTAGCATTTTCAACTTTGACAGATTTCTTTCAAAATGCATTCCATAAAGCATTCCATCAATGCATGTCATTGAAAAGACACATGGGTAAGGCTTTGATAAGAAATCCAAAAAATTATGTAATTATTCCATGTGCGTTGGTTAAGAAGCTTTTTATCAAAGACCGGGATTAGAGATCGTGAACTATAGTTCTGAACCCCTGGCGGATGTTTCTTCATTGTAAATGTTTGACGTCTGTTGCATGGTGCCCGCCTTTTTTTCGTCTTCTCGGAGAGAAAAGATTAATAAAAAAAACAATCCATGTTTTATTTCTTTCTCTCTTGTGCTGCTGGTCTATTAATGTCTTTTTATAGGCAATATTTTCTTCTGAATTCCCGGTAGGGTATACGTTTATGATACACACAGCTAACGTGGATACACATTGAAGCCTAGCTAGAAGACATGGAGCCGTTATCCGTCTTTAAATAGTGAAGCCGAGATCGATATTATAAAATTTTCTCGTTGGAAGTACCAAGCGATGCGAGAAGCCTATTGCGATAAAATGTTTCTTGTAAGTTTCAATCAATCAAACTATTGGAAGTTCCTTACTATCGTCTGCTTTCACCATACGCTTCCGGTTTTATAAACTGCCATTTTGTGAAGTTGTGAATTTCAACACGAACAAATTTACTCAACGTTCTTTTTAGTTTGTTTTGACGTGAATCAAGTTTTGAGTGTTTTTCCTATGTAAATCTAAGTTTCCTCTTTGGGATTGTGGCGAAGGTTTCCATCCATGTAAGGAGTTACATTCATTTCATCATGGGATCTTGATCGCTTCCTGGAAAAGGTAGGACAAATTCTGAAATTCAGAGCCACAATAACATTAAGTTGTTAACATAAGTTTTAGTACGTACATTTATTTGTTACATACCAACAGTTACGAGTACAAAATGAGTTTGAAATGTTTTCAGTCCATTCCCAATTAACCTGGCATTGAACTCTACAAATGCAACTAGCTAGCCCATATTTTGAATCACTATAATCATATAAATCGCTTTTATTTTGACACTGAAGTCAGAATGCAAAATTTGTTAAAATGTATATAAACAAGTACATGTATGTTTAACATATATCTACGTCTGTTATGCTAAATACAAAAATATGTAACATTTTTAGTTTTAGGATGCTTTGAGGGTTAACGAGGCCTTTTTCAAATTGTACGTTTACTCGTATTTTTGTAAAAGTATAAATGTATAAAACATGCCAGACTTTAATGTCATTTAATGTAATAGCAAAAATATTGATGTCGCGTTAATTTTTGGATAAAAATTGTACAGATTCATATAAAGAATCACAAGTGCTGTAAAATTCTTAGTCAAATTACCGACGATATTGAATTTATCGAATCAAAACAAAAACAAATGTACGATTGTACATTATTTCACCTGCACCAAGCCAGAAGAATTGCCCTCAGATATTGATAGGGGAAGCCGCGGTATCTTCTACATAATTAACCAGAGTTAAGACTTTTTCTGTTTTCACGTGTAAATCTTAACACAAATAATTCCCCTCGTGCAATGGTGTATTGATTTTTCTCAAATTTAGACACTTTTTTGCCACTGAATGTGTGGTTTGGTTGATTACAACAGATGTTACAACTTGTCTAGTGTATTTAGACTATAATTAACGGAGAAAGTCATTCTATTTTTGTCTAATTACTGAAACAGTCAATGGACGGCTATATACATGTACATGTACTTGTATATTAAATATTAAGAAAAAATAGCCATATTCATAATTAGATAAAATGGTATTAATTGACCTTTAATATATTTCATTATCTTTTTCATGATTTTCTTTTTATTATTTAAATTTTTTGTTATTATTATTTTACAAAAATTATTAATGTTTTTTTTTCATTTTCTAATTATTGAAATAAAGATTTATATATGCTGGAAAAATAGGAAAGGCCATTGGATGGATAGAAAGGATCTCTCTATTTTAAGGCTCATCAACCCTCTGACAAGACCGATAACTCTAACTGGAATATATGACTGCAAAGTGTCCTTTAATTTAAAATTAAATTCTGAGTTTAACGGACAAAAATCTGAGTTAAAGTCTAGACTTTTGATTGTGGGCACTTTAATTATGAACAAATTTTTTGGAAAATTTCAGGCGTTATATGATAAACAGAGAGTTGATAAAGAAATACAGGTAATCAGCACTTGAAGTTTTCTTGAAAGGTTAACAGCATTAAGTCAGAAAATTATACGTATTGAAAGAAACATTCAGAGATCAAAGATTGTTTTCTTGGTCGCAAAGTAAATAACCCTGCATTTTTTTAAAGGTCCTGCATTAAGCTTGATAGTATTACCTTACTTTCAACAATTTTAAATGATGAAATGTATGTGTATGTTTAATGTAGACCGACAAATTAATATAATTATGTAGTGTTGAGAGATCAAAGGTCACATGTAAGATCAAATGATAAGTAACGCCAATTTGGTAACTGATTTTTTTTAAGTCAATGCATGTGCAAGTTTATAGTGCTACGAGAGGCCAAAATATACGGTGCTTCTTTTATATGAAATATAATGATATAATGGTTATAATTATAAGTGTACATCAGGCATCTTCTATAGACATAAAACTGTAACATTCAGTTCTTTTAAGTATTGGCCATAGAACTCTTCAACTCCAGAGAAAAAAAACACCACAAAGTTCAAACTACGTTGTGTATGTCCTTAAACAATACAAAGCAGGAGCAGAGCAAACACGGACCTCTTACACATCATACGTAGGTGGGATCAGGTGCCATGGAGGAGTGAGCATCCCCTGTCCACGGGTCAACACGCTGAGTGGCTGTGCGTCACTGTGTCCTATCTGTAAACTTCCCGTAAAAGTCTCGTTTGGTCTGTATATCAATTGCAAACAAGATTATGTTTAAATTTATTTGCCCACAAGTTCCTGGCGATACTTATCTTTCTTTTTATAAAAAAAATATATAACCCCTACTATTAGGTAGGGGGTATATTTTTTATTAAAAGAAAAATAACTTATCTCAGGTGTCTGTGATTTTGCCTGCTATCAGTTCTAGTATTCATGCAGTCTCTCTGTCTGCCCGTCTGTATGCGGGTAATAAAAAGCCCACCCTATCAAACACAGTAGCGGTCATCCCACGACAATACAGATTTAACTTCCCTTTACTTAGTTTTGTATTTTATATAAAACTCCTGTTTAAACTGAGTGCTCAGAATTTGAGACGAATATTGTCTACCCCCCAACAATATCTGATTTTAGACAAGAATCTTGCTTCCAGCATCGTATAGCTCATTCTAACTGCTCTTGATATAAAGGAATAAAAATTCTCAGTCAATTGGATGAGTAATACAACTTTGATATAAATAAACTATAAGAGATCGATACTTATTGCATGGAGGCGAAGAAACGATAACTGTACAGCCGCGATTCGATCTTTCCAAATCGTTCCATTAACGAGTCAATGGGTAGTGTTCACGTGATGTCGTGAACGGTTTAATTCACTCTTTGAAAATCAGTAAAAACCCACACGATTACACACAATTTCTAGCTGAATTAAATCAATTCTCTGCATCTTCTTAATTCCCCAGAGTGTGATTCTGCATCGTAATATTCAGCGAGAATAAAAAAAAAACTATTTCGTTCAGGGGTACATTTTATTCTCCTTTAGGTATTTATTCTAGTTTGCAATAGTGAGACATGTTTTCGTATTCAAATGAAGCGGTCTCGCTGTAAGGATACTTTGCTTTCGGATGCTGTGGGATCAATAATAAATTGAAGCCTAAATCACACAAATGATTAAATTTCGGTAAACGTCCCGGAATAGCTCGCTGGTTTCCTGTTTATTTAACAATTAGGCATGTTGACAGTCCCTGAAATCAAAGCAGGTGGGATAATGATTTTTTTTTACTATAGACGTAACTTAAGCTGTGTCGGGTAGGTTTGTGTTAAATTAGATCTAAAATCTTCTAACAATTAACATGTTTTAATTGATTAAATTTAAAAACCATTTCTTAAAATATGATTTGATCATGCATGGTATAAAAGATAGATTTGATGGCTTATTAAAAAATCTTGGAAAATATTATGTTGTTGAATGGTGTCAAATTGATAAAAAAAAGTTATAATTTTTCTTTAAAAAGTTTTATGTATTTTTGTGATATAAGGTATTCCTCCATGAGAATAAATAAGTGTTCGAATTTTTATTTATTTTTTCTATTTATTCATTATTTCTTTTTAAAATTTAATTGTATTAGGGGAATGTGATTCAGATTGTGCTTTAAGGACTTTATTTCACTCTCTTTTTTTCATGTTGATCATTATTCGTAAGTTTGTCATAAGTTTGAACAATATAAGTTTCCTTATTAAAACTTTATAATATTCTGGTACAGTATACAGCAGGGTCGGCAGGGGATGCTCACTCCTCCATGGCACCTGATCCCACCTCTGATGTTCTAGAGGTCCGTATTTGCTCTGCTCCTATTTTGTATTGTTTTATTGACTTTTGATCTTGTATAATTATATTGTTCGGTATTTCCCCAAAGTTTATCTCCAATAATTTGTAATTGGATGTGATAGTTATCTTTATTCTTTTTTAGTCCTTTATATGCGTCTTTCCTTTAGCGAAGAGAAAGATATGAAAAATTAATCATCTTTAGAATGAGTGATATTCACTAGACGAAGGAAAGAATACATGTGACGAATATAGTTAAGTTTTTTCCCCAAAATGTGAAATAAATTTGCAAAATTAAATATTTCCTCTCCTTACAAAGAAGAAGTAAGATAGAAGAAACTCCTTATGGATTATATTGATATGTAAATTCAAATTCAAAGATAACTTCGTGACCTGAGATGTAATTTTTTTTTTTAATTTTTAGAATGCTTGAAGTCGGAATCAACGTCGTTACTCGCTAACGTGCAATCCGATTACATAATTTAAGACCATGAGTCACCAAAAGAACCGGAAATTGGAGTCCGGAAGTGGGTTCCGAACGACGGCCTTTCGTACCCTTTCGGTGTTGGCGGCGCCTGTAATGTATCTTTTCTACAAACTCCATGAAGGAAGTAAGAAAGAAGAAACTTCCGAACAGAAACCAACCACTGAGAGTGAATTAGAGCATCTCAACAAACGCATTGTAAGTATTCTATAGAGTGCTCTACTATACACGTATTTTTGTCTAGAAGCCCATAACTCTACTTGTAGCCAGGTCTGTGGGAACTTTAAATTCTTTATATACAGATTTTAAAAAATGCCAAAATGATATTGGGGGAGTTCAACTTCCCACTATAAATAATGATAGACATTATCTATTAAATTTTGACTTGTCTGAATTTGGTTTCCAAAGATTACCTTAAAAAACTTGAGTTATTAATGTAAATGTCTCATAAGTAAAAGTTAGACCAGATACTGTACAATTCTTTGTATCTGGCAAGTTTGGGTACAATGAAAAATACTACAGTTGTACGTGAACGCATACTGGTCAATGCCAATTTAAACTATAAACATACAGATCATGCAGCAATAGCCTCCGTTTCCTTTATCATAACTATGAAAGGTATATTTTTGTTCATAAAGTTATTATTGGTTGGATCCTTGTGTGAATATTGATTGTTACTCAAGGAGATAACTGTTAACCAACGCTAAAGGAAGAAACTTACATATCTTGATCACAATATGTCGCGTTATATTGTATTCTGTGAGTGATTCATTTAATTATAACTTTATATTTCCATTTCTATCTTTTTTCTCTGTGATAACTCTTTGAAAGTTAGCGGAGTTGATTTCTTGATAATTCTACCGGAATAAAAATTAGCAGGTCGATAGGCCAGGAGCTAAGGAGGCATAATATGCAAGCAAATCTCGTGCGCATCTGTCTCTGTGTCTGACGCTAAGGAAGCCGAATATGCATGTAGATCTCGTGCGGCTGCCTTTATGTTTGACTTCAGTGGGCGAGGACTATTGAAATTGGCATGGGAGTCATCTATGTCTACTTTTTCAAAGTCTATATCTACAATTTTATTTCACAATGAAATGGAAATATAAGGAATCACTGTCTACTTAGTACTAGTAAAGTATGCCAGGGACATCAACGGTAGTGGGGAAACATGGAATGATTTAATAAATTAATGCATTACCGGCTTCGCCCGTGATGCAAATTATCCCATGTTTCTCACTATCGTTGATGTTTTGGAATACTATACTAACTAAATTAAAAAGACTAAGATGTTCTGCTTTAAGGTATTCAAAGTATAATGAAGGGACTTTACACAATTTTGAATAATTTTTAATTAGTGAAAAGTGCAGTGCAAGATAGGGATATAAGTGAAATAAACCAAATGCACAGGACAGAAAACATGTGAGGAGACGCCCTTTTGCACTTTCAAAGTTTTTAAAGAGTTATTTGCCTTTGATGAAAAGAAAAAAAATGATTTTTCAAAATTTCTTTGGAAAATAATTCAATTTATTTTATTGTTAAATAAAGAGGGAGTTTCTTCATATTTTTAAAGAGATTCGTTTAAAATTGAAATTACTTTTTACAATATATATTCTAAAAACATGTGCACCATTAGAAGTCAATGCAAATTTTAAGGTTTAATTGGACAATAAAAAAATTCTAATAAATTTTTTTGGTGGAGCATTTTTTAATTCGATAACATCTTCAAAATGCTCCAATGATTAAGATAAAAATTAGACCATTCATTTATGGTCGTTATACATTGAATACCTTAATGTTTGACTTAATGCTTTCTCTCAAGTTTTCTTAATTCTGGTCAACTATATCTTGGAAGATTTTTTAATTGATCATGCAACAATTTTCCCGTTTTCCTGATTACCTTCTCGGAAGTGCTTGATCAGATTATGTCAGTTCATTCACATCGGGATCAATATCCTTAATAATTAACACACCATTTCCGTCCCTGATTTCCTCATTGACCGATTATGCACACATTGTATGATGAATTTATACTTAACACCTTATAATCTGGATAGATAACATCACAATAGCGCAACACAGGTCAGGTAACTGACTGTGTAATGAATTGGAAAATTGGTTTTATATTTTCTATACATTTTACAATAGAATGTGTTCAGATGCCTAGGTCATGTATTCTCAATGTTATTTTTTTTTTCATTATATTTACACTTGACAAATAAAACTGATGTAATGAGCGTCATAGCGAACGTTTTTCATCTATAGACTTTAACATGGATGTTTATCGAAAACTGAATGGCTATCAAATATAAGAACTACGTATGTTTTGTGCATATATATTTGTATTTTCAAAAGTATTTTTTTTAAATCATAGTAAGTTACGCTATTTTGAATTGCCTTCAGGAAAAAAATTGTCATAAGACAAAAGTCAGAAGTTTTAAAACAAATTAAACAAAGCCAGTCTAACTTTTTATGCTCTTGCATTTGGAAAATGCATTCACACAATGTAATAGAATATTTTGTAAGACAGTTGTGAAGGTGCATTAATTTATAACAATTTGTTTCATTCATTTATCTAACTGTTTACATCTTGCATCGATGGGCATAGAACTCAGTTAAATAACATTTTCCGATGTGCAGTGCTTACTTCTTTAAGGTCAAGATCTAGTAAATGGAACGTGCCTACAGATTTTCAAAAAGAAATTAATACCTTTAATGATGCTTTATAATATTAGCTTGGTCAAAAGAGATGTTTCGGGGCATAATTTGTAGAAAAACAAGATGAAAAACCATATTTTAAACTCTCATTTTCAATGAAAAATTAAGAAAACAAGTATTGAAAATGGGAGAAAGTCACACAATGTAATCTAAAAATAAATTATTATTTTATTGGAACCCAAACAAAATAATAAAGATGTTCAATTTTTAAAAGAATAATTTGTAATCAAATATAGTGTTACTGATTATATTAAATGATTATGTATATATTCTTTGCTACGAAGTTATCACTGAGAAGAAATTTGCATTTTCACTGAGTGCAAAATTTAAAAGTTTAATTGCTTTTTATCACAGGTTTCACTCCGTTATCCAATTTATTTCAACGGTTAAATAAAATATTCCACAATTTGTACTCCAAACCCATGTTAACATGGAGAATTAGAAGAACTGAAAAAAAATGTTTCAATTAAAATTAATTAACTTTTGAATTAGCTTTTTGCATCTAAAAATATATACACACATATTTATTACCAAGGTTTTTTTTCACGAATGTGCTGAATAGAGCTGAATAGGAGTAAGTTTTGGTAAAGAACAGGAAGAAGAAAGGTGTTTAAAAAAACAACTAAATATGTAATAAATACATTTAATTTTTATTTCGTATTTTTTCTGAATATGAATATTTCTCTAATTCAGTGGATTTTTTTCTTCTCCGGAGTCAATTGACTTCGGAAAAGGAAACATGCATCTTATACAGATATATCTGTATGTTACAAAAAACTAGAATTTTAAAGTAACGTTTTTAGCACGAAATCAAATGAAAATATACCAAGTAAAAATAAAAACAAAACAAATAATGATAATAATAGTTTGCTTTTTTGAATTTTAAAATTCAAAAGCAATTTTCTTTTGAACAACTTAATAAAGCTAACGCAGATCATGCATATTCATACATTATATATAGTTTATACATTTAAACAAAAACTCATGCAATTACATAGGCCTAAAGTGCAATGCCTAGTGCTTAAATACATATTCCCATATTCAAGAGGGTAGACATAAAAACAATAAACACTTATTTCCCTAGCTTTTATATATGCTGTACTACTTTGATAGAAAACAAATTTTGGCATTTGGCAAACTCATTTCTCAAATAATGACTTAATCCGTCAGAAATGTGTTCTGATTCAGTAAAGTATGTTTCAATAAAAATTTTTACAATTCAAAGTTAAAAATCTAACTTATTTTCAACATCATAAGTTACATTGAAATGTTGAGATTCTTTTGTACAAAAATATATGCATTACCTTGAAAAAATCTAGATTTGTATAATAATAATCAAATATATCTTGTAAAATATTAGTCTTGCACATTTTCTCACTATGACTATAGTGAAATACATCATTAGGAATACAGTCAAATAGTTATGCTACAGAAGTGCATATACATGTAACAAATAACTACAATTCACTTATTTTGATAGACGCAGTTGATATCGCATGTTTAAAACTGAACCCAATGTATAAAACACCTTTGAATATTGAATTCTGGAAGCTTTGTGACGTCATATCCAACCGCCAAGAGCTACAGAAGTGCATATACATGTAACAAATAACTACAATTCACTTATTTTGATAGACGCAGTTGATATCGCATGTTTAAAACTGAACCCAATGTATAAAACACCTTTGAATATTGAATTCTGGAAGCTTTGTGACGTCATATCCAACCGCCAAGATTCACTTTCCTTTAGATGGTGGTTTCTTAGACTTAGCGCGACAGAGAAACCTGGAGGCATGTGAACTTTGACACAGTTTCTTTGATTTCTGGTGGGAGGTCGTCTGTCGGACTTTAAGAATGGCCGTGCGGCAAATTACACACCTTAACGGAAGACAGCGCTGCGAAAGCGCCACCTGGATGGTCTTGATAAAACACTTCCGGCAGACAATTTTGTGGCCGCAGGGGAAGGTTTGCATAGTAGCCTTTGCCGTAAGACAGACAACACACTGAAATATAAATAATTAAATGCATTTGAGTAAATAAGAGCACACCTTATGGTAAAATGATAATTTTTTTTAATTATTGTTCTTTATGTGCATGAATAATATTAAGTTTTAGACCTTTGGTTGGTATACATTAGAAGATGTGTAGTTTAATTCCTTGTAAATCACATGTATATCTTTGATTAAACAGTCAGGGGACTTCTGTTGTTTAAAAACATATAGTCCAATTACTTTAAACGTTTTTGTTCTTTCTATTTCAGATCATTCGACATTTGTCCTACTACTTAAAATACAGTTTACATTGCGTTAGTTAGTAGCCTTTTTTAAAATCCAAATTGAATTTCTTGCTAATTGTCGATAGACATGAGTTTTTTTTAGTGTCTTATAACAATCATTATTAGGTTCAAGAATGAGATTTGGAGAAACCCAGTGACTGACAAGCTGGAATTTCTTTTCTCCCCTTAAAACACCACACTGTATATAAGTTGAAAGAATGACTCAAAAACCAATATATTTAGCAAAGAGTGACGTCATTATAATGTAAGTAGCGAGAAATCATGACAGCCAATGAAATACGTGGTTGTGGTTGCCTAACGTGTTTGAAAAAAAATCAGTGTGCAAGAGAGGAGAAATCTTATGGCAATATTGAAGAACGATAATTAATAACTTTACAATTTAAAAGAAAGCCAACTGATACAATTCCTGAAATATTGTAATTGAAATAATTGTTTGTTTTTAAACACTTTTTTACATTTCTTTTTTGGCTTTAAACTGTCTTTTTTACTTTTTTTTTTAAATGAAAAAAGGAGGACTTTTTTTTTTACTTTACATAAAAAATAAGAAACGAAAAATGAAAGTATAAAAAGATGGTGGTAGTAATTTACTCAGTCTGTTAACTTATGAGAGACGAATCACTATGCAAGATATTTTGCTGAGTAGCAGGTTACCAATCTCTTGGACAGTCTGGTTTAAATATACATACATATTTTCTACAGGAATATGACATCATAAAGCAACATGATTATATTGTATCTTTTATCTATGCTGTCGTAGATTTCCAAAGATAGTAAGTTGATTCAAGTTTAGGTACCATGTCTTATATAATCAATTTCCTCTAAAAAGACTGATAACTCGCATGTTACTTGCATAATTATCTTGCAATTTGACATATCTTTCTCGTAAGTTGACATTTATCGTGTACGTAAGGGGCAGAAATATTAACAACAAGTAATATAACTACATGAAAGATGCAAATTGGAAGAGGGTGGATTTTGAGCAGAAAACACAGAAATGATTCCAATCGAAATAAAGGTCATTTCCGGTTAGAGTTACTGACCTCTTCTTCTTCAGCTTGTATTCCATCTATCTCATTGTCGTCAAGCTTCGCTAACAGCTTGTCCTGAAAAGAAAAAGACAGATTTTCTTTGAGACCCGGTTTTCGACATAGGCCATACATTTTCCTCACCATTCAATAAATAGTCGATCAAACCAATGTTTTAGAGATCTGTACATGCTATAGACAAATCGTTTCCCATCATTCACGGATACTAAAAGCTTGATAAAATAATTTCAACTTCAGAAATGTCATTGTCATGTAAGTAATTGATGCGAATATAAATAAATAAATTTGATAATAATACATGTCAATGAATTTCTTCTGGGGAAATCCATTTTTAAAACTTTAACAGTGCTGTACTTCTGTATACCTACATCTATATTCACATTGTCAATGATTCGTGAAGAATAACAACGAACAGGAACTCTTTTTTTTTTGTTTCAAGAAACAAATTGTTTTCAAGGAAACTCAACAATGAGTTAATAAGTTTAAATTATATTTACTTGTACGGATTTATGGACATAAAGGAAATCAAAATAATTAACCAACTTTCTTGAAAAAGTTTAATTTTATTTTTGCATTTATGAATCAAAATCAAAGAAAACCAGCTGTGTTAAAAGTCCCAAGCTTTATCCATATATAAAAAGCCTTGATTTAATATGCATATATTTTAGTGTAATGAATATATCATATATTCTTTAAAATTATTATGTCCTCTCCATACATGAAAATCTTTAAAATAAAAAAAAAAACATTAAAGTTTTAAGTTTTAAAAAATCAACATAACATAGGTATTGAATAATATAATAATATATTAATAATAAATAAATATAAAATATTACAATAACAATAAAATGTAAACATAATAAAGATCATAAAAGATGACAAATTCAAAAAGGTATCAATGATTGTTATATTTCAAATGAGCTTCCTGTACAACTCAGAAGCGACTTTCTAGATGCCCTTTGGCAAAGGAAATCCTTCAGCTTCCTCGCAGACATGTTTATATCACTTTACGTAAATTATTGCCAGGAATGACAGTAAACCAAGAAAGGAAAACATAACAGAAATATGATTAATGGCATGTCTGGTACAATATAGACATTATTCCATGTTCTACAGAGGCTATCACTTCGTGTTATTTGATAAGTATATATCCCGTCTGGACACTTAGATACAATTGCTTCTTATGATCCATAGACTGTGAGCTTATGTAATGTTTTACTCATATTTGGAATTAAATGGCGGCAAGGAAACATTTTGTTATCGATATGCGCTGCCATTAGTGGCTTTTTATTGCTGTTTGTACACTTTTTATATTTATAATATGTGCATTTGTTTCTCGTTATTGAGAAGTTTTGTAAATTCATTACCTCCTTGCAACGCAGTTGAAAGGAATGTTGTAAGGCGCTCGTGTGTGTGGGTGGAAGGGTGTTTGTCCGTGAGTGCATAACGGAAGTAAAGTGATTTGCATCCAGTTTTAGGTGGAATGGCGCCTTGATTAATACATTGTAGATATGCTCTTTTAAGAGGGGGATACCCCCCAGGTACTCCACTTTGCAGTGCCTTAGTATATGTTGATCCGTATCTACATTTAAGGACATACGCAACGTACCTTACCTACTGATAATTTTTCAAGATATTCTATATTTAAACTTATACTACCCATACAAGTTCTTAGACAAAAAAAAATTAGCATGTTTTACCAGGGGATTTGAAAGGATATCAAATGATGAAAATTCTTGCATTTTTCAAAGAAAAATCTACAAAAAATACTAAACTTAAATTCCAGATTTTTTTTCATCCAAATTTGTTTAAGAAGAGGTGTACAACACCATATATAGAAATTAAATGAATATCACAAGAGTCTTTCACTTATTGGAACTCTTCAACTCCAGGGAAAAATCCAATAAAGTTCAAACTACATTGCGTATGACCTTAATGAAATATTTTTTTCATAGTTCAGTCACTTAAGTAGAAATATTGTAATTTATGTACCTTAGTTCTCCTGCCAAACCACAGAGCTTGTTTTTTTTGTGTGGTAAAAGCAGGCAAAATTTATCAATTTTTTTAACACCGAAGCCGGATTTGCCCAATGATCTTGAATATTGCGTAGAGAATATTACAATAGATTAAAGGAAAGGCGAAGCAGAGCACCCCCTCGCATAAAATATTTAGAGCTATAAATGATGGCAAAACTCAACATCAACCCTGATGCTAATTACGTCACGTCCTGATGATTGCGTCACATCCGTTTCGCACAATGAATAAGCTAACACTCGGAGACTATTCACTGCAGTATCCACTTACTTCGTTGCGAGGATATCATAAGATTAAAATTATCCCACTACATGATTAAAAAATGGCAAAATGCCAAGAAATTGTGATAGAGTTATTTGGACAAACAATAAGCTAGGAAGACATAATCGTGTCGCCGACCATTTTTCTTAAACGCTCATAAAAATGATTCAGTCCCTGTGACCGACAAATCTGGGGAATTAAAATGCAATGGTATTTTAAAACAAGCTGAAAAAGAATTTCTAAAGGCAAGAGTTGGTGTTTGACATAAGAGTGAATAACATTCAAAAAGGAAACATTTTCCTTTGTGAATAGAACCGCAAAGTCTTAGAATGCTCGTTGTTTTATAAAAAAAAAAAACCGAGAGTTAAAGACTACCTTTTCAAGTAAAAATATCTATAGAAATATGGTGCAAGAAATAAAATGTTTTATAATTTTATCATTTCATTGATTGTCCAAATGCATGTATTCATTTAATAGTTGGAAATGTTTCAGGAATAGCGCAAGAAAGCCATGCGTTTTAATTATTGGCAAACATCCTACGCTTGGCCGCACTGGTACATTTAAAACACAGCCATTATACACGGTACAGTGCCTTTATCCATGTTCCCCTACCGATTAATGTTTTTAAAGTACCACAGTCCTTGAAATCAAGTAAAAATGTCCATTTTTCCAGGAAAGAAGGGGTAATTTAGATCCTTTTTCATGTGCGCAACTTAACGTAATAGCTTTTACTCGATTCTTTATCCTATTTTGCCATTGATCAATCATCTCTTCTCACACAGGGATGAATTACTTCCAGTGTGTAAGTTGATTTAATATTTAGGTAAATTATAACGCAATGCCGCCATTTATCATTATTTGACCAATTCATCCACGTCAAGCTCTTATTCAGTTTCGAGGTTTATCTTAATAAGTTATATGAAGGATTCAAATTTCAGCAACCTTAAATTTACACATATATCAATTATTCAAAAAAAAATAGTGATTATGTACAATTCAGGCTATTATTAAACTTTTTTTTTCAAAGCTAAAAATGATTCCTTCTTGAAATTATTATGCACGATTTAAATTGTTTAAGGGGTGCTTCTGTCAGCTTTAAATCAATGGTATTTCGATTTTGAACACATTCCCAAAAATGTGACAAAGTCAGCTTTATATAAAATTGTTTTATATGATAAAATAACGCTGAAATGAATATGTGTATAACAGGTGAAGCACCTGTACATTATGACGTCATACGTTATCATCGAGATGTTCAAACCAACGCAATCTCATCTGGACAAAGAGAAATATTCTGACAATACTGCATATTAAGCAATACTACCTCCTCTATTACCTGTTTTATTCCCCTAAGTTTATATACTAAGTCATATACATATTTCTTTCTATAATACGTTGAACCCAAATCATAATTTGTTTTAAAATATTAACAAGGGAAATGTGCGTTGTATTTGTCCAGTCGAGATTTCTATAGAGATTTACAAAAAAGTCAAACATCAACGCCACATATCTATGGTGAAGGGATTCAATATCAGAAACATAACAATTTATCATTGAGTCAAATGCCAACTGTCGTTTTCCATACTAATTGTTAGTCTATTACATGTATATAAAAAGTATATACAATGATGGATTTTTCCGTTATTTCCCGATCATATGACAAGGAGTACACGGCGGGTGTGACCGGTCGGCAGGGTATGCTCACTCCTCCATGGCATCTGATCCTATCCTCTAATGTTTTGGATATCCGTGTTTGCTCAGCTCCTATTTTAAACCTTTTTATAAACATTTTATCTTGAAAACTGTTCGTTATCTCCATATGATTCATTTGCACTACTGGCCAATGAGGTGAATTTTATCTAAAGGCCCTGTCACACCAACTGCGTTCACACGAAGGTATTATCACCCGTAAAAACTTACACTAAATTTTACTGTGCTGAGCGCTTGATAAAGGGACCTTCTTTATACTATCAAATTGGGTTTGTCGCGGCTTTAATCCACGATTTTTCGAGGACCGAGGACCTGAAAATACCAATTGCATCATCTCGGGTCTTTCCGTCGGAGAAAACCAAGGTTGTTTATCCGCTAGTCGGAGAGGCCCGAGAAAATACCAAAAGATGTATTCATCCAGTGAATATTTGTCAAGTTATTTACTTTTTTCCATCATCTCCTAACTACGCTCTTGGTCACAATTATTGGAAGAAATAGCTTCTAATTCAATTGGGGCCAACTATGCATGGAAAAGAGCAAACACAGCCAAAATGTCGGAGAAGAAAATCCTCATCAATAGTTTTGTATTGATTTCCAGGAAACAAACTTTGCTATGATTAACTCCATACACTCTGTAAATTATTCTTATGAAAGGGAAGATATCCCCCTATCTATTAACCAAAAAATGGTAAAGAATGAATTTTATCGGACGCGAAAACGAGATCTTGTATCATAATTCTTAAGATGTGTACATGATTACGTTCCTATATCTAATGCTAACAGGGTCCGTCTCCTGAAACTACAGCAAAGCGGAGGATTGAACTGGATTGGTTTCAATGACTCATACTAGTGGTCATGTTTTTCAAAGATTCAAGTTATTTATTGAACGTTTCTGTAAAGTAATTGGACTTTGACATGAAAGGAAATATATAATAAGGAAAAAAAACCTTAAGTTGTAGAAATAACATTCAACAAAACAAATATCATTGAATTCTGAAGGAAAACTCTTTGAAAATAAAAAAAAAAAGAATTGTAAAATAATTTTCCCTCTTCCGAAAAAACCGGCATTGGTCTTGAAATCTTAAAGTAAAAGAACTGGACAAAAAAAATAAATAAAATTCAACACTTTTCATTAAAATTTCTCTTTAATGTAATAAAACCGACATTGACTCTGAAGTATCTATGTAACAAATGACGTTATTTTTAAAACCGTCCAAGAACATTTCATCTCCCTTCTGTTCCACTCCTCCAATACTACCGAGTCTACAAAATGTAGTTAGATAAATGTACTACTTCAATGTCAGTCTCTGCCAGCTTCTAATTGCTGACGTTGTGCACGAGATTAAAAATACCCAGATGAATAATCAAACAAAAACAACAGTCTTACATCTGATTAACTTCTTAATGCGGAATTGCTTCTGTTGACCGTTTCAACTTTTCGTGTTAGTATCTGATTACTCTTTCCTTTTCACTTATGTTTATTCGACATTTCACGCCACACAAATTTCTAAGAGCAATCATCCCTGAGGTCCACGATCTACAAAGATTGATCAGCACTGAAACCTAATTCCAGCAAATACATAAAAACTGAAACCAATTTGCATTTTTGGCGTTTTGAATTACGGAAGACAACTAGGGAAGTTTGTTGTAAGACAATTATTTCTTACCAAAGCGGGTAAAATATTATTGACTTTCATCTAACTGCGGGGATAACTTTTAGATTGTAATTAGTTTTTAAATTCTTTTAAAATGTGCCTCTCGTTCTAGCTAACACAATATTATTTTGCATGTATCTTTCGAGAATCATTCTTGAAGAATGTAAGGTTAAAATAGCAATAAAAAATTGTCTAATTTTAAAATAAAGATCCTTCAAATTAACAGAATAATTCATTAATTAATTTCAGGAACTTCAGAGCAAAATATCAATTATATATTTTTGTTCAATTTAATGTAATATTTTACCAACTGAAATTAACCAGTCAGCACACGATTTTTATTTTATTTAGCTGTCGTCCACGAATGGATTTTATATCTTAATGAATGTGACCAAAATATGCTAACATGGAGCTGTTAACTTAAGATTATTCTTGTGTTGGCTTCTTTGAACATGTTGATGACATGTACTTTAACAATAAAGGACTATTGTGACATATCAATTGAAAATAGGACCATTCAAAACTCATATTTTTAGATTCTAATTAGGTCCCTCGAGTTAAAACATTTTCGAAATGTCAACACCATTAATTTTGTTTTTGATACGACTATTTTCTTAAAAAAAACTTTTAAGGATACTTAATTTAAAAATACTGTTCCAGAAAAAACTGGAAATTCTAATAAAAATACAGCAGAATTGTTCTTTCAATACATAATGAAAATGTTCCATATGAATTTTGTTAATGTAACAGCTCCTGAATCAAAAGTAATTTGAATCTATCGACAAATACTAGAGTCCAGATATTTTGTAATAAATCTATTGAGTGAATGCATATAAAAGGTCAGATTTATACTTTATGAAGGAATGTCTAAATGTAAAAATGTTATTTATTATTCTGCATATGATGGATTCCAATGAAAGATTAAGAAAAGGAAATCAAATATGAATTCCCAATCAAAAAACATAACTCATAATTGTGTTGTCAGAACTGCGGTTTAAAGTCGAATAAACATTTCATAGATAAAATTTGAAAAATGCAAAAATAATCGTATCTATTGACAAGTTTCAAGAAACTGAAATTGTAATGCAAAGCATGAATACGGTATAATTTGAAAGGTTTGCCAAGGATTTAACAATCCATATAACTTATTAATTCAGTTAAGTTTAAAAACTGAAAATAGAGAAAATTGGCAAGGATGCTTCACATGAAGCTAAAATCTACTGAAAAAAGTACATATAAACTTATCTTAATCTTTATTCATGAAAATGTCACATATTTCTTCTAGTGTGACATGTGAACGTTGCAGTTTTTAATAATGATTTTTAGAGAAATAAATGGCAATTTTTAAAAATTCGTTTCTTTTGAATTATTATTATATGAATTCTTGAAAGAAAAGGAAGATGTATACTTTTACTTTAGTTAATGTTTCTTTGTGAGCATTTCAAACTGTCTACCATCTCCTCTAAATTATTGACATGTATATGAGAAAACCCCAGGATTAACAAAATTAAAGAAAATTGAAGGATGAATTTCTAACAAAAAGCAATAGACAGCTTCTAAATGTAAACCAGTATAATTTTCCTTCAATAAAAATCTCAGATTTCTCAGCCTAATGCCTATGTTTAGAAATTGAGACTTATTGATCAGTACTTAATTAAGAAGCCCCAGATGGGTTCATTGTTATGAAAGAAAATTTCAATAAAGTAGAGTTTTACCACAGCTGCTGTAAGGTTTCATTATCTTGATGTGTTTCTCTTTCCAAATATCTTATATTACGTAACAAATCCCTTCTATTTCAGATCACAGAAGAGAAATTAATACATTTTTTGGGAGGGAAAAAGAAAGCACGAAATGTTTTTTATTCAATTAACAAGTCCGAAGAAAATAAACAGATGCAATTTAATCTTCATTGCAGTGTTTTTTTTCTTTTCCCTAAAGCAATTTCTTGAATTCTTGAAGGGATATTTCAAGGAATCGTGCATTGATGACATAATTTTCTTTCTGCAACAAATCAGGAATAATAAGTTGTGTGTTTCAGTACTGTTATTGTGTATGAATTATTCTAAAAACAAGATATATAAAGAGGGTGAGGGTAAAAAACAGTGACCGCCCTCGATCATGAAACTTCAAAAAATACAAATCTGTAAACAAGGCATAAACGCTAAAGGACCAGGTGCCAAGGAGGAGTAAGCATCCCCTGTTGCCTACGAAAAATTCCCCTAGAGAGAAATTACCTACGCCAATCCAAGCTGACCTTAACATTACAAAATTGAAGTTGTAGCAATGTAGCAATACAAAACTACAACCAATACACATGTGTGAAAAAGGCATAAACGCCGACCCCTAAAATTTCAAAGGTAAGACCATGTGCCTAAAAGGATTAAGCATCCCCTGTTGCGTTAACTAGAAACTTTGCAATAGAGCGGAACATTACAATACAGAAGTTGAAAGCATAGTTAGCAACTTCTTAAAAAGTTTTGGAAAATTTCAATATTAACAATTATATTTCCATTTCAAAGAAAATGAAAAGCAATTTGAAAATTTTCAATCTCAAAAAAAAAAACTTGGGAGACATTAACAATATATCATACAGTACGACAAACTTGTATAGAAAAACAATCAAGATAAAAGACAATCCCTTTTTGCTTATGGTTAACCATGGCAACCTCTAAAAAGCGATCTTAATTTTGATTGCAGAACTAAGTTTGACACTGTAAGGAGTTAAGCATGAAAGATTCAAAAGGATTGACAGAAAGTTACTGAAAAAAGATGATGTAAAAGTTTAATTTACCCTTTTATTTAAAAAAAAAAATGATCATTTTGAAATTATTGAACGCAAAATGCAAAACTGTTCTCTGGGTTTCATTTTAGATTTTTCTATGCGATCTGCAGGAACATCTAAGAAGAAAATTAAAGATGGGAAAAATAATTACAGATTGCCCCGACATCATTCAGGTGATTAATAACCTAATGCAATTTTCATTCCAAAACAAATATTAATGATATGTGAATTACACAGTTGATATGTTTTACTAGTGAGGAGTTGATAAGTAAGTATAACAAGTATATCAAATAGTTATTTCAAAATTTAGCAGTGGTATTGCAATATTAGTAATAGCTGTACATGTATGTAAATAGTAAGTGAAATACAAATAGAAATACTGCGATGTTTACTTGTATATAGTTTCCTTTGCAATGGTCTAGGATATCATCGCGCGGTAAATCTTCATTTGTTTCAGCAAACACATTGTGTTTTATTGGATTTTATCAATGAAGAACAAAAGTACTAAGCAAAATATGTCAATATATATGACCCTGAATTCAGTCCTTTTGCAAAAGGTAATTATCACATCAAGAGTGATAGGAATAAAAAGAGTGAATTTGCTTATTTCTGACATAAGCACTGCCATTATACCTCCCAATTGTCGCTTTACATTCATGTCGTATATTAACTAAACAGAACAAGTTGACGACACTTCACTTAAAGCACACTATTTTGGTATATGGTTCGCTGTTGGAGTTATGAAAAATAGCTCCGGTTCTCCTTCATTGAAAAAAGCAAAACACAAAAACGTAAGGCGTAACCTTAATGAAATCTGTTCATTAAGTTCTGATAAAATAAAAAATGCTGATACAAAATTCAAAAATGAGACTAAAAAAATCATCTCTTTTTAGAAAATTTATAACAGGGATTTATTGACATCTTATTAAACCTAATACTGTAATAATTTTTTTCAAGTACAAATTGATATGCCAAATTAATCCTTAAACGCAAAAAAGGTGTAAATCCTAAAAACCATGGTTATGTCACCAGTTCGATTGTATATTACACGGGAAAACTGGCTCACAATTTACAAAAAGTTTCATACGAAATTCACAAAAATTTCACTTTCATGTTATAAATATACTCACCGTCAATAGAAACGCAACACCCAAATTTAAGGGGTGAAAATTATATACGGGATTTAACTATGTATCAAAAAAGTTAGGAAATCTTTTACTTTGCCAAATCAGTTATTTAACGGTTGAATGATTTTCATTCCATTACCGGAAGTTGGTTTTTTAGCTCCCTGAACAGAAATCAAAAATTAGCATTTTTAATAAAATTATTGACAATATTTTGGGTTTTCAAGGTTTTGTACCTGTTAATTATAAGTCTTGTACCCAAAGTCCGGAAAAAATATCCTTCTTTCTCTTCCGGATGTGATGCCTGTATTTCCTCAAATTAACTGAAAGCACGCATTTTCATTGCTAATGTTGGAAATTTTCAAAATAAAGAAAAGGGAGAGCTACAGATGCAAATATACACTACATAACGACTTTTCGGGCTCATGTGTTTCAAAAGCATGAATGACAGTTCCTTGACCGGAAGTCCAAGGGTTACTACACTACGCCAAGTTAGAGAAAATTCGACCTCAGTATCTGAAAAACAGGCATTTAAAAAAGGACAAGAATATTTATTTCGCTCAGATTAAGACATTGATAAACTTACTGCATGGTAGAATTCGGGCTGCTTATGTTGTACAAGGCTGACTAGCACGTTTTAATTGAATGGTCGGAAGGGGGGATGTTTTAGAGTTATGTGTTACTTTATAAGGTTTAAAGATAAGATTAAGAATGAATACATAAATTTAAAAAGTAAATTTACAAAACAATGATACTTCATTTAAACTTAAAATGTTATCTTTAGAACTTAGAAAGTAACACATAACTTTTAAAACATCCCCCCTTCCGACCATTCAATTAAAACGTGCTAGTCAGCCTTGTACAACATAAGCAGCCCGAATTCTACCATGCAGTAAGTTTATCAATGTCTTAATCTGAGCGAAATAAATATTCTTGTCCTTTTTTAAATGCCTGTTTTTCAGATACTGAGGTCGAATTTTCTCTAACTTGGCGTAGTGTAGTAACCCTTGGACTTCCGGTCAAGGAACTGTCATTCATGCTTTTGAAACACATGAGCCCGAAAAGTCGTTATGTAGTGTATATTTGCATCTGTAGCTCTCCCTTTTCTTTATTTTGAAAATTTCCAACATTAGCAATGAAAATGCGTGCTTTCAGTTAATTTGAGGAAATACAGGCATCACATCCGGAAGAGAAAGAAGGATATTTTTTCCGGACTTTGGGTACAAGACTTATAATTAACAGGTACAAAACCTTGAAAACCCAAAATATTGTCAATAATTTTATTAAAAATGCTAATTTTTGATTTCTGTTCAGGGAGCTAAAAAACCAACTTCCGGTAATGGAATGAAAATCATTCAACCGTTAAATAACTGATTTGGCAAAGTAAAAGATTTCCTAACTTTTTTGGTACATAGCTAAATCCCGTATATAATTTTCACCCCTTAAATTTGGGTGTTGCGTTTCTATTGACGGTGAGTATACTATGTTCTGAAATTTACATGAAAGATTTAGACATTACTTACATATGAAGAAAACTTCACGGGGCAGTACTAAAAATGAATATCATACAAACTTATTCACATGAAATTCATATAATTTTCATATGAAAAGATGATGAGACACCTATATCATGTGATCCACTTTTCCCTGTGTGTCCATGCCAAATCAAAAACAATAAAAACGGAAGTGAAATTCCAAATTCCACAATAAAGTATCATGAAAACTTTCAATCTAAAGTTTAACCTTGAAATCCAATTTAAATCGTTTAAAATAATTAAACAATGCGAATTATGATCAGACACAGATATATGTTGATATTTAGCTATTTAATCTTTAGCTTCTTCCTCTTTTTTCATTCTTAATGCATATGTGTAAATAAAATGCATCAGCCCCCTGTTACTGTTTGACAAATGATGTTTTTTTTAAAATATATTATATTTTCATTGTTATTCTTTCTCTTTTAACATTGCTTAGCTTGTACGAGTATGTTTCATAATTGAAAAATCTCGTAGATTAGAATCAGTCCTTCGGTGGAAATACTTCCCGAAATATGTAAAAGTGAATTCCTTCATTATTCTAATTTTAAAAGTACTATAATGACATAATACGTCTTCACATATTTGAGATTTCATAAAAAACAGGGAATAAACAGAAGTAAATAACCTCAGTAGACGTAAATTTAAAAATATATTTATTTGGTTTCTGTGAAACACTAATTTTAGTGTTGTTTTTTTTTCGTGGTCTCCAAGATATGAAGAGACCCTTATGTGCACCATGAACTACAATTTTAGACAAATTACTACTGAGCAATTTTTTAACCACTAAATCAAATCCCTATGAACCAATATATATTCATCAAACCATGAATATTTGACCCCTCGAAAATATCTGAGTTTACAGCTGTATATATACAGTCTGCACATATTTCTTATTGGGATAGACACAGTATGTACATGATTCTTATTGGGATATATACGGTCATTACGTATTGTCTGTTAAAAACACTGTAACGTTTTTTTAATCGAATTGATTGAAAAGGAGTATAAATTAAACATATATGGCCAGTTACTAAGAGTATCAAGGTAATCTCTTTAATCATTCAATTTTTAATGTCCTAAAGTATGCAAATTCCCAATCTAATGTTATAAAGTATGTAAATCCTAATTTTTAATGTTATAAACTATGTAAATCCCCAATTTTTAATGTTATAAAGTATGTAGACCTCCTGTCAGCTATTAGAATATATATTATTTACAAGAACGGAACGTGCCTATATTGCAATTATTCCTACAATAAATCATATATTTTATACTTGTGTAAACCAAAAAAAACTTGTTTTAATGTATTCAGATTTTTTTACTGATAGGGTAATTTTCAGTTTTGCATCTTTTATTATCTTTGTCGAACCCTTGAGCTCAACCGCTATACTCTTTTCATGAATTTTATGGTCAATTCTCTTACTCCTTTCACGAAAGGTTGCGTACATATACACATTTTAATCTCCAAAAGCCCATTAATGGAATGAGAAAGAAAACGAAAAGTCGATATCACAATTTTGGGAAAAATTAACCAAGAAGCCGAAAGCAATAAATGACTTTTTAAAAAAGAATTTCATCATAACATTTATTGCTTGAATTGATTTACCGGAGCAACGGTACAGGCTTTCAATAAATTCATAAATGGCATACTTTTGAAAGAAATTTAGATGATTTGAAACTGATTTTTTTTTACTTTCCTAATCATAAGATGCAAATACACGTGAAGCTTTTCTTACTTTAAAACATTGTATTATTTACGTGCATCTAACGAGATATAAAAGTGATTTAAATTAAATCTTAAATGCATCAATGTTATAGAATATTAATTTTCTACTTATCAAGAGAAGACATGATTAACATCCAAACCGTACGTACAATTCTATGATGAAGATTTTCAAATTCCTTCTCTGTTATAGTTCCAGTTAAGCCTACTCTCCCTCGTCCTAAAGGAAAGTATTCCTTCTTACTAGAGCTAAGATTCCCAGTAGAAACAGAATTTGGCGCCTTTTCGACGACGATCGTCTGCTTTGCGGCGTTGCCTCTTTTCCGCTTGCTGGAGAACATGCTTATCTTCTGCAATAGTCTCAGAAATGACGCCATGCTCTCACCTGGCGGTGTCTTATAGGTATCCTGACACTTTGACCTCAATACGCAAGAAAAGCAGTCACAATCACGTGATTTATTTTTACTCAAGTCTCCATTCCAGTGCGCCCATACTTTGGGTTTTTGGTGCTAAACACTTGTTATATATATATGAAGTAAATACTATCGATTTCCAGCCATTCCCCAAAGAGGTAGGCCATCTAGACAAGACAACTAACTTTGGCCAATATTGCCTAATTTCACGAATGCAGATCTGTTTTATTTTGTAGAAGGTCGCTTAGTGTTGAACTGAATTTCATCTTCAGTAATAAAAATATTCAGAGAAAAATCTCTGTGAGATTGATCTGTTCAGAACTGTGAGCGATCAGTCATCATGCGAGAGCAGTATCCCAACGTAACTGTTGACTTTTCTAAACCCTGTTGCCTTTTTGATTAAAAGCCACTCAATGTTTATTTTGCCAAATAAAACAGACCGTCAGATTATTATGTAAATGACGCAGTTCTTCATTCTGCAAATACTAGAATTCCAAAAAGCCAGTATCTGTTGACTTTTCAGAGCAACTTCATTCCAGGACGATTAAAATGCTGCCAAATTTAGGCTTCAATCAAACATAAATGGAGAAAATTAAACAGCCTTTTCTCAACAAATGTAACGAATGTATCAAAGAATTTAACCAACACAAATAACGCACCAGAAGTACAACTTGGAAGTTCTTCGTTAAATGAGTGACAAAATTATTTCTAAGTGACGAAAAACTTAAACTTTTGAATTAAATAACGATAATACTGAAAAACAATAGTGAATTTTAGTAACCGTTGTAATCAGTGAAGAACGTGCAAACTGCAGTAGAACGTGCAACTCACAGTAAACTAGTAATACGAATCGTAAACAGAGAAAGCATCAGAGTTGGATCACGTGCCAAGGAGAATTAAGCTTCCCCTGTCTACTAAAATCTTATTTCCAAGTGTATACCTCTGATGTATCAGTGTTTTTCTTCAAAGTTTTGTGGAAAGTCATTTAAGAAAAATTGGTAGATTTCTGAAAATTTAAAATGTGGCAAATTATTAAAAGGATACAAGTAGTTGCTTATCTTTCTTTTAACTTCAGTGAATCGTTGTCGGTATTTGTTAGAATGACATATTTTTGAAATAAAATGTGGAAACTTTGCTTGAGCAAAGTTGTCCTTTGAGCAATAGTTAAACAACAGAATTTGACATGTTTGAGGAATAAATAAATAAATTTTAAAACCTTAAAAAGTAGCTTTCAACTTATGAAAGATAAAGTAAAACTGTTTTAGCTACGAAATTAATATTCTTGTTGACTATCACTTAACCATATTTGGTGACAACATGAAGGGATTTATTAAAGACTTTAAATTTTTGTCCTCTTTTTGTTTTTGGTTGAAAAATAATTTTGTCTATTTGCAGTAGAGTTCTTTAATGAATTTCCCCCGGAGAATGTAAAAATATTTTGTTACCTTGAATTATGTACGTTAATCTTAACCAGATGAATACAAAAAATATCCCTCCTTTATTCTCAAAAGTCATTTTCCATTGAATGTTCTCTGTCGTTTCTCATTATCTACAATGTAACGAAAGATGATTTCGATAAAGGTGCCATAAAATGTATAACTTTTGCAATAAAGAATAAAAATTATGTTTATCTTAAAAGTTATAAATAATTATAAAAGCAAAATTAAAAAGCTAGACTGGTATTATATATTGATTTCGTAATTCTATTCTTTAAAAAATTAATATAACTTTTCAATTTTAATTTTAAAAAAATTATCATTCATGCTAATCAATTACAATCTGTCTGATCACGTGAGTTCTCTCAGTAATCGTGGTTTCCCTCTGACCACGTGACTATTCTTTTATTAATCATACAAATCTTTCTCTGATCACGTGACTGTTCGTTTAGTGTTGTTATGAAAAGGAGCATTGAATGACAATACGAGAAAACAAATATCTTCGTCACGAGACGTATAAACAATGAATAGACATATAAGGAGTAAATAAAGATACATAAATAAGTCTGTAACTCTCCACCAGAGTGTTTGGTCTGACTTGTAATTTACTCACTAGAGGATACACGATCAATTATCTCCGTCTAATAGAATTTATTTGTTGGTCTTCTTTTTATGTTATGTCTCCCTCGGCGGTTCCTCGATTGTCTTATCAATAAAAGTAAACACTAATCGTTCCTCTTTATTTAAAACTAGATCCACGTCCTTTTTTCACAATTTTTTTCTGTAACATAAAATAATGCAATTTCAGCTATCTAATTAGATGGTGTATTGTAAAATCTGGATTTTTATGTGGTGTGTTTACGTTCTGATATACTTAGTGAACCTTTTTCTTTACTTAACAGTACCTAATATACTGATATCCCTCGGGATCGACATCCCGTTATTTTCATAAAGCCAATTACGCGTCATAAAATAAAAACCCTTGGGAATTCCCGCATGATTTCGAGAGTTTTGAACCCAAGTATGTTTTTGATCAACAAATATTACACATACGGAAGTCGGTTAAGTGATAGTCAACAAGAATATTAATTTCGTAGCTAAAACAGTTTTACTTTATCTTTCATAAGTTGAAAGCTACTTTTTAAGGTTTTAAAATTTATTTATTTCGAGACTGTATATTAACCTAAATAGGAATGTACCTATAACCTACATGTAAATCTATGCGTAGATAGTGCATAAAGCAAGACCATGATATATTTACATTAGAGATATATATGAATTAAATCATGGCGTTCTCTTAGGAACGTTAAACTAACAACCGTATCCTAGAACTAATAAATGATTTTCCCAATACAAAAAGGAATTGGGTCTGAACGATGAGCGAATCCGGTTCCAAATTGAATTTTATGTTTCACCTGCATTAAACTACGGTCTTAAATCACGAGGAAGCGTAGGGTATAGACATTTTTAGTACAGAAGAGACATGACACAGCAGTGCTGCACAATTACGGTTCGTAAGATTTCGATATAAAGATGATTTGCAGTCATTTTATGACATACTTCCGGTTTCTGGCAAAAACGCCGGAAATCATTAAGGACAATCACGAGAGATCGTCATCGCATGAATAGAGTTAAATGAATATTTATTCGTTATTATACAACATTATTGCACTGTAATCCTTAATACCATTTTTCAAAGCTATTCAGTTGTTTCTTGTAAGTTAATGATCGATATATTTAAGAAAAAAAAAATCAGATTTCTTCACCAGAGGCAAATTTATTTGACATTATTATTTTCTTCGTTTCTCCCATTCTGTTATGAAAGGATGAAGGTACAATTGTACATAGAAGGTACAATTCACCAGAAAAGAGAAATACCATGAACCAATGCAGAGATCTTATTCTATCTAAAGACCATTGTATTTCAAACAAAAAAATACTATAGTTATTATTATTAAATTCAAACATCAGAAAGGAACTTAATGCTAACGTGCTTATTCAAATGCCTTTTTTCATTTAATATACGTATCTCTTTGAGACGTTTAATTTTCATACTCTGTTGGAAGAAAGAAGGAAAATATGATTGTAATCGGTCAATTTATATTCCCAATGGAAAATTACCGTCGAGTAATGTAAGTAGACAAAATAGCCGAACTCATTTGGCCAAAAATTTACTTTTTGTCTCTTAAAGAATATATTGATGGTAATTTTGGAAGGAGTCTAGATTAATTTTCTTCGAGTTATTACATTATTTAAAACCCAGCGGAATATTAAATTCAATTATGACGCGTTTTGTGTTAGTTTTCCTTTTCTAGATCCCTGTGTACCGAAAGTAATTACCCATAATGCAATGGTGTATGTATTAAAAATCTAATAAAGGAAAGTTATGAACAGCAAATTAACCTTTTAGAATCAATAGAAATTAGGACTTGACTTAGAACTCCTGACTTCGTATACACATTAGTATGCTGCGTTCAGAATCTCCACATATATGTAGTATAAAATGGCACCGTAAAAATTGAGAAAATACCTTTAGATGGGTTAGTCCCACATAGGAATAACAAATATTAATTTGTAAAATTCATGCAGTGCCTTCAAAAAGCCTGTTGAATACGTAGATATCCATTTTCATTAACAACTAAGCTCAAGATTGCTAGGATATGAAGTTGCTTGGACAACTTGCTATAAAAATACATTTTAAAGATCATACCTGCTAGCTTAGTTGTTAACACCTTTACTTTGTGTTTATGTGTTCGTCTAATACAAAATATAGATATCCATTTTCATTAACAACTAAGCTCAAGATTGCTAGGATATGAAGTTGGACAACTTGCTATAAAAATACATTTTAAAGATCATACCTGCTAGCTTAGTTGTTAACACCTTTACTTTGTGTTTATGTGTTCGTCTAATACAAAATGATCAGCAATACTTTTGCATGTAACTTTGCTAAGAAAATTGATTAAATGTTCCTTTTTTGTGCAATATTACTACTTATCATCATTTTAATTATATTGAACAATATAAACATCCTTAGAAAATACTTGTGAAGACTTGTTTTACGTGAATTTATTAAATTAAATATATACGATAATATATGAATATATACCCTGTGTAAGTAATCTACGAAATTCATGAATCACATGCATTCTACCATTTCTTGACATTAAATTTTAAATTTTAAATTTTCAAAATTGAAAATTTTAATTTTACTGAATTGACACAACTGACTGTATTTCACCTAGTACATCGCTGTCTTTAAACAGGTTTTGTTGAAAAAATGTTTTTGAAAATCTTTTGCCCCCTATGGCAGCCCAAAGCCAATGGTAAAATAGATGAAATGTACGTCAAAATCAAAGAATGCGAATTCAAAATGTAGACACCTAAAAAAATTCACATGTAAGTGTAATAGCCTAATACCAAAAATACAACCGAACTAGTTTTTTTTCAACTTCAAAGTTAATATCAAGAGACAAAATAAAGCGGTACCAAGGAAAATCATTTCAAAGTCTAGTGAAATATGAAGACCCGAGCAACAACTGTACAGAATTTTACAAGGGAAGTTCAAATTTATTTTAAATGTAGGTAACACTGTAAGGGCAAGGACAAAAAAAGGTAATCAAAGAAAATTTTGGTCACAAGGAAAACACATGTGATATGTGAAAGCACAAGAATCCATCTTAAGAAAGCCAAGGGAAGTTTTTTCAAAAGAAGTCAAAATTCCCAGGTAGGAAGATTAATAAATTTGGTACTCAATAAAAGGTCTAGATTCAAGGAATATATCTTTAGAGTTCTTATCACTCCAAGGTTTAGATCAAGACGTCAAATACCTTGGTACCCAAAAGAGATTTGTCAGGAGAAATCACAAGTGAAATATAAAATCCCTATCATCAACCATTCAAAAGTAATGAACAAGAATAGATATTCTCACTGAATTGATCCCAATGTGGGAAGTGGACCCTTTTACATTATGGGATGTGATACTCAAAATATATTCAAGATAGCTCAAAGAACTACAGTAATCATCTGGAAAAATTTATTTGTAAAGAAGTATATGACATTTTACCTTGGCCTTGAACCTTCTCATTTTAAAATCAAAAGGGATAAGAATTTTATGACATCTTTCTTAATGGCAGAGTTTTAAAGACTATCGAGATACTGCCTTGAAATGAAATTATTCTACAAAATAACACATGGCTCTAATGTTTTAGAAGAATGCTGTTTGCTCTGCTAAAAATGTGTTTGAATACTGTTCGTCATTTCACATGTTTCATGCAAAATATCATTCTCCATCCAGAGTTATCGTTCCTACTACACTCCCACATATACAAATACACTTATATGATTTCAATTTTAACAAAGGCCAAAAAATTCCAGAAAAATTCTAAAAACGAACAATATTGAAATAAGAAAAAACAAAACTTTAAGAACCCTCTCTACACTGCACACTAAAGAGTTCTGATTCTATGGGTTTTTTTTGCAGTTAGAGTGATCTGCCCTTAGATCTTAATTCTTAATATTAGAAATTCACAGTTTATTACACAATTTGTAATCAATTTTTAAGGTCTTACTGTATAAAATAAAGAGAAAAAATTATGTAAGATCATAGCAGCTAGTGTAAAGATAATTATACATGTAGGCATAGACCTTAAAAGATAAATCTTCGATTTAGGTATATGATGTAGGATAACTTTGTTCCCTGGGTCATCCTGAATTACCTCGAAGAAAATCAAGCTAAATAGGGAAAGGGAACAGGGAACCAGACTAAATAAAGAGTAGATCTGTATGAAGATAATAATGGTCTAACTCAAATCAATGAAGCCGTATTTAAGATAACTAACTTGATTCATTACACTGAAGTTATTCATTTGCTAAAAAATGGGAGTGACAGATCATTAAGTCATATCTCGCAAGGATCAGATCACTGGCTAATAAATGAAACATTCTGTACGATCCATATCTCTGTGGCCGAATTAATTAAGAACGACTCGATCATCACGAAAGTTTCCGTGCTTAGGTTGTGTGTCATTTAAGCTTATACGAAAAAGAGACGTAACATCCTTTTAACAGAAAGAAATCATACAATGAATGGGAATAATTTTGTAAAAATTAGGAGAGTTTCAAGTAGGGTTGATTCATATTCCATTTTCGGATCAATCCAATTTATACCCCCGAGTAATAAGATTTTTCACATTTCCATCTGCAGATGCACTTTTTGCTTCCAAATACAATATTAAATCGTTCATTTTCTCTATGATTCAAAATAATTTAGATCAACAGGAGATTATAGGCACCTGATATCATGTTGTGAATTTTGAATTTACTAGGGGGAGGTGTAAATTTTGCATTTACCTCCTCTAGTAAATCCAAAATTAACAACATGATAGTGATTCCACCTTCTTACAAGTAACAGGCAGAGAAAAGGAAGGAAGCTATAGAAAAAGCCAAGACACAGCAGTATTACCAGACAGATAGGGTCAAGAACTTCCATGTAAGTTATAGAGCACTGACATATAGACTGACAGACAGATAGACAAACAGGGTCAAACTTCCATGTAAGTCATATAGTACTGACAGATATGAGATAGACTGACAGACAGATAAACAAACAGGGTCAAGAGCTTCCATGTAAGTTATGTAGCACTGACAGACAGACAGATAGACAAACAGGGTGATAAACTTCCAAATAACTTGTATAGTAGACATATACATGTACAGACATGGTCTTAAATTTTAAGAACCATGCTCTGGGTTTTCATCTGTAAATAAACTTAGGGATCAGCATATCTGAAAGTTAGTATGTCAGTGTACATGTGCTTTTAAAATTTCCATTTCTATCCATTTTTAGTTAATTGAAATTTAATATGCACCTCTTTAGACCAATTTCTGGAATGTCATCACATTAATTATTTTACTAAAAACTATGTGAAATCAAAGAAAAATTGTAGAGAGCACAGTCATGTATTTTAAAAAAATTAAATATAAGTTAAGAAAAAAAATTGATCCCGTTATTCTTTGTATAGAGTGCCCTGATGCTGACAGAGGTACTCAAGGAGAGGGAGGCTCAGATTGAATTAAAGAAACTCAAAGAGAAGGCTAGCGAGGGGAAGGATGCAGAGTGGCTGCAGAAAGCCAGGAGGGAGCACGAAAACGCCATCCTGCACGACCAAGAGAGAGCCAAGGAGAGGATCAAGGCTTCTAAGGAGAACGAGAAGTTCCTAACGGCACAGTAAGTAACAAAAACGTAGTCAGTAATGTTATTGTAACCAGTGTAATGTGGAGTCAAGACAATGACTTATAATGAAACAATGAATAAACTCTCAGAAGTCAAAATCATAGTTTTCAGGGTTCAGCATTATTTTTTTTTCCTACTTGTCCATTTGGATAAGTGACCAAGACATTTACTTTATTTCTAATCTAATATGTAAAAGTCCTCAGAGGAGGATCTTAAACTTTATTTCTAATCTAATACAATTCTCAAAGGTGGATCTAAAATTTTCATTCTTTATCTTCTAGAATCCAGGAGCATGTCAAACAGAGACATGAGGAAGTTGAGGAGGATAAACATGAAGGGGAGGAGCTACAGAAACTGGCCATCCAGTTCCACGCCGAGAAAGAGAGGCTGGAGGAAATCAAACGCGCCGAGAAACTCCAGATGATGCGGGGCAACATGGACCAGATCAAAGACAGGAAAATGATCAAACAAGTCATGGAGCAGCAGGAAGAGGTAAGGGAGATAATAGGATCAGACGAGGAGGTAAGGGAGGGAATTCTGGGGTCAAGGGTCAGATGAGGAGGAGATAAAGGAGATAATGCTGGGGTCAAGGGTCAGATGAGGAGGAGGAAAGGGGAATTGTTTTTATGACAAACAATAAGTGACATTATATCTGCCTGTTTTTTTTTTTTTGCAAATTAGAAATGATTGCCAAAAATATGAAAAATAGTTCATTGCAAAGAATGCATAATACTATAAATCAACTCGAGAAATTTTTGCAAGGTTCACAAGATACTCGACCTCACAAATATTTTTCACCGCGAACTAGTCCTTAAAGTCTATGTGTCTATTCACAACAGATCCAACAAAAAAATTTAATTGTCTTGAACTAGTTTACCCTTGGTGAATTGCAAAAATAAGTCATTGCGAATAAAAGTTGGTTTACAATTTATGGTACATCTAAGATTTTACATTCAAGTATTGAAACTGTTCTAACTCTTATACATCGATCACCAGTAAACTAGAAAATCTAGACGTACCACTTGTTCCTGGTGGAAGTTCTTGAGGCCCACTGCGTCCTCGCGTCTCCTCATGTGTTTCTCCTCCTCGTTACGTCGGAAGATCTCGTCAGCAGCCTGTCTGATCCTCACCATCTCTAGCTCTTGTCTCCTCTCCTCCTTCTTCTTCTGCTCCGCCTCCCTCATCTAAAGTACAATACAAGAACATTAAAAATCCAGAAAGTTACCCTCCCCCGTCACTTTTGTTTTCAGATAACTTAATAGCACTTATGATTAGAGGTTAACATCACTTTTGTTTGAGGTTAATATCTTGTTTAGAGGTTAATATAACTATAATTACTGACCTGTAGATTTCTGTGTTTAGCACTCTCTTCCATGTCCTTCCTGAGCTTGGCTTCCTTCTCCGCCTCTTCCTTTGCTCGTTTCTCTTCCGCCTCCTCCACGGCTCGGTGAATTCTCTCGTCTTCGTCGCTGACTTTCTGTTTCAGCTGAGCGGCCAGCTTCTCTCTAATCTGTTCTAGATTTCTCTGTTTCTCACTAAAAAGAAAAAAGTGCTTGGTCACATTTTGTGCTAGATTTGGCACTAGATAACTTCCTTTTTAAGAGTAGTAATTGGCTATTTGTACTCAAATATGCCTTGAAAATCAAAAAAATTGTAGTGGGATGAAAAATGTGTCAAATGACTTATGTACAAATAACTGACTGCAATTAATGGAGAATAGATTTGACATTTACCAAAAGATTTTTTGTACAATGGAATTATCAATATCTGTTGAAAGTATTACAAGGAAACTCTTTTTCACAGATTTAGTAGGCAAGGATATTGAACTGTCTGAAGTTTGAAATATTTAAAACTGTGATAAGGGGAATAACTCTGTCACAATAAACAATAATGACTTTTTTTCTTTAGGGGGAATCTCAGTTTTAACATTTGTTTCTCATGAACTTGCAGATCTGTAAAGGGGGAAAACTCTGTGAGATCTTACTTGTGAATCTGTTGTTCTTTCTCAGCTCTTAGCTTCATCATTTTTCTCTTGGCAGCAGCAAAAATTCTGCATTCCTCATCTTCTTCCTATGTACAAAAAAAATAAATTAATTTTTACAATTGAATATTACAAGAATTTCTTTATATCTCTACAATACTGTAGCATTATTTATACTTATACCTAATGAATGATCTGAATTACTAGCATATATGCTGTATATAAGACCTCTCATTTGTGTTGGAGAGCATTAGTGAATATTTTCTCCAAAAGTTGGACTGGAAGGGATCCCACTTGCAATTTTTTTTTTAAGAAAATGTTTCGTGGCATCCTCCCCTCTACCGGTGAAACTTACCCCATAGGATGTCGTACAGACGGAAGTCAGTATATATAATTTGCTTTGAAATTCATGCTTAATAAAAAAATTAATGATTTAATTGAGATGAAATTTAAAATGCTTAAAAATTGTACAATTTTCGTCATATCATTTAAAGCCAAATTTGACAAGAATCAATGACTTTTTTAACTACAGGACTAATGGATATTTATACACGTAAGAAATGCACTGGAACACTATAAATTCTAAAACATCAGAGGTGGAAACAGGTGCCATGAAGTAGTAAGCATCCCCAGTCAATCATTTACACCCACTGCATGCTCCTTGCCATGATCAGTGGGCAGGTTGGCAAAAAAGCGGGAAATACTCATATTTCCCAGAACGGTGGGAAATACTGGTAGAAATACTCGGAAATAAGAATTAGCTACATATTTATAACTTAATATAAAATCATCTCGCTTGGGTACAGACATAATTTTTACTGACCTGTACCACAGAATTCCTAGGGGAACTGTCCCAGCATGCCACAGACTGTGGGCGTCAAACGTCCACCAAATCGGAGGAAAGTCGAGAACCTCCAGCATCAGGAGTACGTTCATCCCCACCATCACCACCAGACACTTCCTTGTGTGGGGCAGCTCCCTCCAGTGTTTTCTACACCAGTACAGCCAGCCTAATAAGTTCACACTGCCTAAAAAATAATACAGCAAGCCTAATAAGTTCACACTGCCTAAAACAATACAGCCAGCCTAATAAGTTCACACTGCCTAAAAAAACAATACAGCCGGCCTAATAAGTTCACACTGCCTAAAAAAACAATACAGCCGGCCTAAGTTCACACTCCCTAAAACAATACAGCCAGCCTAATAAGTTCACACTGCCTAAAAAAACAATACAGCCGGCCTAAGTTCACTCTACCTAAAACAATATTAATACAGCCAGCCTAATAAGTTCACACTGCCTAAAAGACAATATAGCCAGCCTAAGTTCACTCTACCTAAAACAATATTAATACAGCCGCCTAATAAGTTGACACTGCCTAAAAAAAATACAGCCAGCCTAAGTTCACACTGCCTAAAAAATAATACAGCTAGCCTAATAAGTCCACACTGCCTAAAAAATAATACAGCCAGCCTAATTTACACTTCCTAAAACAATACAATCTGCCTAATACTGTAAACCAACTTTTATTCGCGTGCGAGAAATTTTCGTGAAGTTCGCGACAACCTCGTCATCGCGAATATTTCTCGCCACAAACCGGTACTTAAAGTCTCCCTGTCTATTAAAAAACACTTAACAGATCGAAAGAGCTGATTGCAAAAATTAATCGTCGCCAACTAGTTTTCCCCTGGTAAATCGCGAAATAAAGTCCTCACAAATAAAAGTTGGTTTACAGTAAGTTCACACTGCCTAATAAATAATTCAGCCAGCCTAATAAGTTACCACTGCCTAAAAAATAATACAGACAGCCTAATAAGTTCACACTGCCTAAAAAATAATACAGCCATCCTAATAAGTTCACACTGCCTAAAAAATAATACAACCAGCCTAAGTTCACACTTCCTAAAACAATACAGCCAGCCTAATAAGTTCACACTGCCTAAAAAATAAAACAGCCGACCTAATAAGTTCACACTGTCTAAAAATAATACAGCCAGCCTAATAAGTTTAAACTGTCTTAAAAAACAATACAGCCAGCCTGATAAATTAACACTACCTAAAAAAACAATACAGCTAGCCTAATAAGTTCACACTGCTTAAAAAACAATACAGCCAGCCTAATTTACACTTCCTAAAACAATACAGCAAGCCTTATAAGTTCACACTGCCTAAAAAATAATACAGCCAGCCTAATAAGTTCACACTGCCTTAAAAATAATACAGACAGCCTAAGTTCACACTAGCTAAAACAATACAGCCTGCCTAATAAATTCACTCTGCCTCAAGAAACAATACAGCCAGCCTAATAAGTTCACTTCCTAAAAAATACAGCCAGCCTAAGTTCACTGTGCCTAAAAACCAATACAGCCAGCTTAATAAGTTCACACTGCCTAAAAATAATACAGCCAGCTTAATTTACAATGCCTAAAAATCAATACAGCAAACCTAAGTTTACACTGCCTAAAAACAATACAGCCAGCCTAATTTACACTTCCCTAAACAATACAGCTAGCTTAATAAGTTCACACTGCCTAAAAAACAATACAGACAGCCTAGTAAGTTCACACTGCCTAAAAAATAACACAGACAGCCTAAAAAGTTCACACTGCCTAAAAAACAATACAGCCAACCTAAGTTCACACTGCCTAAAAAATAATACAGCAAGCCTAATTTACAATGCCTAAAAAACAATACACCCAACCTTAGTTCACTGCCTAAAAAACAATACAGCCAGCCTAATAAGTTCCCACTGCCTAAAATTACAATACAGACAGCCTAATTAGGTCAAACTGCCTAAAATAATACAGCCAGATGCAGCCTAATAAGTTTACACTGCCTAAAAAATAACAGCCAGCCTTATAAGTTTACACTGCCTAAAAAACAGTACATTCCGCCTAATAAGTTCACACTGCCTTAAAAAACAATACAGCCAGCCTAATAAGTTCACACTGCCTAAAAAACAATACAGCCAACCTAAGTTCACACTGCCTAAAAAAATAATACAGCCGGCCTAATAAGTCCACACTGCCTTAAAAATAATACAGCCAGCCTAATTTACACTTCCTAAAACAATACAGCCAGCCGAATAAGTTCACACTGCCTAAAAAATAATACAGCCAGCCTAATAAGTTCACACTGCCTAAAAAATAATACAGCCAGCCTAATAAGTTTACACTGCCTAAAAAATAATACAGCCAACCTAAGTTCACACTCCCTAAAACAATACAGCCAGCCTAATAAGTTCACACTGCCAAAAAATAATACAACCAGCCTAAGTTCACACTTCCTTAAACAATACAGCCAGCGTAATAAGTTCACACTGCCTTAAAAATAATACAGCCAGCCTAATAAGTTCACTCTGCCTAAAAAATAATACAGCCAGCCTAATAAGTTTACACTGCCTAAAAACAATACAGCCAGTCTTAGTTCACTCTGCCTTAAAAAACAATACAGCCAGCCTAATAGGTTCACACTGCCTAAAAAAACAATACAGCCATCCTAATAAGTTCACACTGCCTAAAACATAATACAGCCAGCCTAATAAGTTCACTCTGCCTAAAAAATAATACAGCCATCCTAATAAGTTTACACTGCCTAAAAAATAAAACAACCAGCCTAAGTTCAAACTTCCTAAAACAATACAGCCAGCCTAATAAGTTCACACTGCCTAAAAAATAAAACAGATGACCTAATAAGTTCAAACTGTCTTAAAAAATAATACAGCCAGCCTAATAAGTTTAAACTGTCTTAAAAAACAATACAGCCAGCCTGATAAATTAACACTACCTAAAAAAACAATACAGCTAGCCTAATAAGTTCACACTGCTTAAAAAACAATACAGCCAGCCTAATTTACACTTCCTAAAACAATACAGCAAGCCTTATAAGTTCACACTGCCTAAAAAATAATACAGCCAGCCTAATAAGTTCACACTGCCTTAAAAATAATACAGACAGCCTAAGTTCACACTAGCTAAAACAATACAGCCTGCCTAATAAATTCACTCTGCCTCAAGAAACAATACAGCCAGCCTAATAAGTTCACTTCCTAAAAAATACAGCCAGCCTAAGTTCACTGTGCCTAAAAACCAATACAGCCAGCTTAATAAGTTCACACTGCCTAAAAATAATACAGCCAGCTTAATTTACAATGCCTAAAAATCAATACAGCAAACCTAAGTTTACACTGCCTAAAAACAATACAGCCAGCCTAATTTACACTTCCCTAAACAATACAGCTAGCTTAATAAGTTCACACTGCCTAAAAAACAATACAGACAGCCTAGTAAGTTCACACTGCCTAAAAAATAACACAGACAGCCTAAAAAGTTCACACTGCCTAAAAAACAATACAGCCAACCTAAGTTCACACTGCCTAAAAAATAATACAGCAAGCCTAATTTACAATGCCTAAAAAACAATACACCCAACCTTAGTTCACTGCCTAAAAAACAATACAGCCAGCCTAATAAGTTCCCACTGCCTAAAATTACAATACAGACAGCCTAATTAGGTCAAACTGCCTAAAATAATACAGCCAGATGCAGCCTAATAAGTTTACACTGCCTAAAAAATAACAGCCAGCCTTATAAGTTTACACTGCCTAAAAAACAGTACATTCCGCCTAATAAGTTCACACTGCCTTAAAAAACAATACAGCCAGCCTAATAAGTTCACACTGCCTAAAAAACAATACAGCCAACCTAAGTTCACACTGCCTAAAAAAATAATACAGCCGGCCTAATAAGTCCACACTGCCTTAAAAATAATACAGCCAGCCTAATTTACACTTCCTAAAACAATACAGCCAGCCGAATAAGTTCACACTGCCTAAAAAATAATACAGCCAGCCTAATAAGTTCACACTGCCTAAAAAATAATACAGCCAGCCTAATAAGTTTACACTGCCTAAAAAATAATACAGCCAACCTAAGTTCACACTCCCTAAAACAATACAGCCAGCCTAATAAGTTCACACTGCCAAAAAATAATACAACCAGCCTAAGTTCACACTTCCTTAAACAATACAGCCAGCGTAATAAGTTCACACTGCCTTAAAAATAATACAGCCAGCCTAATAAGTTCACTCTGCCTAAAAAATAATACAGCCAGCCTAATAAGTTTACACTGCCTAAAAACAATACAGCCAGTCTTAGTTCACTCTGCCTTAAAAAACAATACAGCCAGCCTAATAGGTTCACACTGCCTAAAAAAACAATACAGCCATCCTAATAAGTTCACACTGCCTAAAACATAATACAGCCAGCCTAATAAGTTCACTCTGCCTAAAAAATAATACAGCCATCCTAATAAGTTTACACTGCCTAAAAAATAAAACAACCAGCCTAAGTTCAAACTTCCTAAAACAATACAGCCAGCCTAATAAGTTCACACTGCCTAAAAAATAAAACAGATGACCTAATAAGTTCAAACTGTCTTAAAAAATAATACAGCCAGCCTAATAAGTTTAAACTGTCTTAAAAAACAATACAGCCAGCCTGATAAATTAACACTACCTAAAAAAACAATACAGCTAGCCTAATAAGTTCACACTGCTTAAAAAACAATACAGCCAGCCTAATTTACACTTCCTAAAACAATACAGCAAGCCTTATAAGTTCACACTGCCTAAAAAATAATACAGCCAGCCTAATAAGTTCACACTGCCTTAAAAATAATACAGACAGCCTAAGTTCACACTAGCTAAAACAATACAGCCTGCCGAATAAATTCACTCTGCCTCAAGAAACAATACAGCCAGCCTAATAAGTTCACTTCCTAAAAAATACAGCCAGCCTAAGTTCACTGTGCCTAAAAACCAATACAGCCAGCTTAATAAGTTCACACTGCTTAAAAATAATACAGCCAGCTTAATTTACAATGCCTAAAAATCAATACAGCAAACCTAAGTTTACACTGCCTAAAAACAATACAGCCAGCCTAATTTACACTTCCATAAACAATACAGCTAGCTTAATAAGTTCACACTGCCTAAAAAACAATACAGACAGCCTAGTAAGTTCACACTGCCTAAAAAATAACACAGACAGCCTAAAAAGTTCACACTGCCTAAAAAACAATACAGCCAACCTAAGTTCACACTGCCTAAAAAAATAATACAACAAGCCTAATTTACAATGCCTAAAAAACAATACACCCAACCTTAGGTCACTGCCTAAAAAACAATACAGCCAGCCTAATAAGTTCCCACTGCCTAAAATTACAATACAGACAGCCTAATTAGGTCAAACTGCCTAAAATAATACAGCCAGATGCAGCCTAATAAGTTTACACTGCCTAAAAAATAACAGCCAGCCTTATAAGTTTACACTGCCTAAAAAACAGTACATTCCGCCTAATAAGTTCACACTGCCTTAAAAAACAATACAGCCAGCCTAATAAGTTCACACTGCCTAAAAAACAATACAGCCAACCTAAGTTCACACTGCCTAAAAAAATAATACAGCCGGCCTAATAAGTCCACACTGCCTTAAAAATAATACAGCCAGCCTAATTTACACTTCCTAAAACAATACAGCCAGCCGAATAAGTTCACACTGCCTAAAAAATAATACAGCCAGCCTAATAAGTTCACACTGCCTAAAAAATAATACAGCCAGCCTAATAAGTTTACACTGCCTAAAAAATAATACAGCCAACCTAAGTTCACACTCCCTAAAACAATACAGCCAGCCTAATAAGTTCACACTGCCAAAAAATAATACAACCAGCCTAAGTTCACACTTCCTTAAACAATACAGCCAGCGTAATAAGTTCACACTGCCTTAAAAATAATACAGCCAGCCTAATAAGCCTAAAAAACAATACAGCCAACCTAAGTTCACACTGCCTAAAAAAATAATACAACAAGCCTAATTTACAATGCCTAAAAAACAATACACCCAACCTTAGGTCACTGCCTAAAAAACAATACAGCCAGCCTAATAAGTTCCCACTGCCTAAAATTACAATACAGACAGCCTAATTAGGTCAAACTGCCTAAAATAATACAGCCAGATGCAGCCTAATAAGTTTACACTGCCTAAAAAATAATACAGCCAGCCTTATAAGTTTACACTGCCTAAAAAATAATACAGACAGCCTAATAAGTTCACACTGCCTAAAAAATAATACAGCCAGCCTAATAAGTTCACACTGCCTAAAAAACAATACAGCCAACCTAAGTTCACACTGCCTTAAAAATAATACAGCCGGCCTAATAAGTCCACACTGCCTTAAAAACAATACAGCCAGCCTAATTTACACTTCCTAAAACAATACAGCCAGCCGAATAAGTTCACACTGCCTAAAAAACAATACAGCCAGCCTAATAAGTTCCCATTGCCTAAAATTACAATACAGACAGCCTAATTAGGTCAAACTGCCTAAAAATAATACAGCCAGATGCAGCCTAATAAGTTTACACTGCCTAAAAAATAATACAGCCAGCCTTATAAGTTTACACTGCCTAAAAAAAACAGTACATTCCGCCTAATATGTTCACACTGCCTTAAAAAACAATACAGCCAGCCTAATAAGTTCAGACTGCCTAAAAAACAATACAGCCAACCTAAGTTCACACTGCTTAAAAAATAATACAGCTAGCCTTATAAGTCCACACTGCCTAAAAAATAATACAGTCAGCCTAATTTACACTTCCTAAAACAATACAGCCAGCCGAATAAGTTCACACTGCCTAAAAAATAATACAGCCAGCCTAATAAGTTCACACTGCCTAAAAAATAATACAGCCAGCCTAATAAGTTTACACTGCCTAAAAAATAATACAGCCAACCTAAGTTCACACTCCCTAAAACTATACAGCCAGCCTAATAAGTTCACACTGCCAAAAATAATACAACCAGCCTAAGTTCACACTTCCTTAAACCATACAGCCAGCTTAATTAGTTCACACTGCCTTAAAAATAATACAGCCAGCCTAATAAGTTCACTCTGCCTAAAAAATAATACAGCCAGCCTAATAAGTTTACACTTCCTAAAAACAATACAGCCAGTCTTAGTTCACTCTGCCTTAAAAAACAATACAGCCAGCCTAATAGGTTCACACTGCCTTAAAAAAATACAGCCAGCCTAAGTTCACCCTGCCTAAAAAACAATACAGCCAGCCTAATTAGTTCACATTGCTTAAAAAAAATACAGCCAGTCTTAGTTCACTCTGCCTTAAAAAACAATACAGCCAGCCTAATTAGTTCACATTGCTTAAAAAAATACAGTCAGCCTAATAAGTTCACTCTGCCTAAAAAATAATACAGCCATCCTAATAAGTTTACACTGCCTAAAAACAATACAGCCAGTCTTAGTTCACTCTGCCTTAAAAAACAATACAGCCAGCCTAATAGGTTCACACTGCCTTAAAAAAATACAGCCAGCCTAAGTTCACTCTGCCTAAAAAAACAATGCAGCCAGCCTAATTAGTTCACATTGCTTAAAAAAAATACAGCCAGTCTTAGTTCACTCTGCCTTAAAAACAATACAGCCAGCCTAATTAGTTCACATTGCTTAAAAAAAATACAGCCAGTCTAAGTTCACTCTGCCTAAAAAAACAATACAGCCATCCTAATAAGTTCACACTGCCTAAAAACACAATACAGACAGCATAATAAGTTCACACTGCCTATAAAATACTACAGCCAGCCTACTAAATTCACACTGCAGTGTTTTCAAAGTAAGGGGTTAGAGATCAACTGTAACAGGCTAGGGGCTAAGTTTTTTGAACAAAATCTCTGTGGCCCTTACAACAGATCTTAATTTCAAAGTGGCATTTTTGTCATTTAAAGCGGTCATATTGGCCGGTAAATGGTTCTTGGGGAAAACACTGCACTTCCTAAAAGAAAATATTTTTACAACGGTAGAGCCAGCCTATTAAGTTCAAACTGCCTGAAGAAGATTCTCCATACTGAAATTTTATTTTATTTACATTTTAGTTATGAAAGGAATAGTTTTTGGCATTGTTTACATCTCATGACTTAATTAGTGCAATTTGCTTTAGATTTTTTCATTTCAATTCATTTTAAACCATTTTTAAGAAACATGACCATTCCTTTAGTGTAACCACCTTATTAAGTTCTTGCAAATTAAAAGTAGTATACAATCGATATAAAACTAAATATTAGAATTTCTATACTTACCACATGCTATATTAACTTTCATGTTGTATCCATAATCAAACTTGATGTAAGCTAGATAGTAGATATGTTGTACATAGACCACAACAAGAATCAGTAAAACAATGGTGATTCTACGTCGCTTTTCTGTTCCTAGAATCCTAGAAAAAAATAAAACTGTACAATGAAAATAACAGAAATCTTCAAGAGAAAGAATTATAATAGCTTTTAAAATAACCATGCTGAATTAAATAACTTAGGGTTAATTAATAATTAATCAAATACAACTTAAGCATTTAATATCTAACAAGCAAAAAAAAGGCACATAAAGTCTATTTTACTGCTGCGCTGTCAGGAAAATTGATAGGAAGTAGGCCAAACAATTCATTGAACAGCTATTTATTTACATGTATAAAGTAATATATCGCCGACAAAAACCCAGAAAACAGATCTATACCTTACCTGCACAATAAAGATCCCAGGTTGGCTAGAACTAAAGAGAAAGCACAGAAGTAGTCCATTTTCTGAAGAAAATAGAAATCAGAATTACAAAACTCTCATTCAGTTGCACAAACAAATCATTCTAATACCAAAGACATACTTTTTCTTAATAAATGGATTTTATCGGTATTTAAATTATGTACAAGGTAATGAATTTTCTATGGAAATTTGTCGCAGAGTACTTCAACACTGTTCAAATTAATGCAGTTGAAAGAAAGAATAGCAATCAAAGAAACCTGTATAATTTTCTGCCCACTGATTTAACAGAACATGTAGAAATTGAGAAACAGTTATATAGTTACACATGAATTTCTTTGATTAAGAAGATATAATTCTTTACTCTTGATGAAGCAGATCAAAAATCTAGTTTTAACAAGAGATGTTTGTAAAACACTTATGCTCCCTTCACTTAATAATTTTTCTAAGTCCACGGGGCATAATTTTTCCCAGAAGTGGCCCAATCATACCCAAAACAGAATTTGACCTACATATTCTTATGATAAATCTGTATACCATTGTTTATTTCAATATGTTCAACCTCTGCGAAGAAAATGACGGAAACTGCTGGTGGACTGACAGACAGCAGCAAAGCAATATGCCCTCCCTTCTTTGAAGGGGGCATAATTAGATTTCCATTCGATCAGATCTGCTTACATGACTTGTTACTACTCACCTCTGTAAGTTGAAAATCTCGGGTGTGGAAAATAGTGGACCACGTCCAGGCATGAAGTCCTATCTGGATAGAACAATGAGATATATTACAGAACTCTTTACAATTTCATTTTCAACTAGAAATATGTCCATAGGACATGAATGCCCCGCCGAGGATATATTAGTAAAGCAACATGAAAATTTGTATGTATATACATACAACTTGATCAGAAAATCCAGAATAGTGATGCAGCTGAATTGCTTGTTTGGAAAATATAGGTCAGATCCAGCATTCGAAGCAAGTCTAGTAGTGTCCATCCCTAGATGCATCATCCATGAAAGTTAGGTTCAAGCAGGGCTTATAGTTACTTGGGAAGGAAAATATAGGTCAGATCCAGCATCCGAAGCAAGTCTAGTAGTGTCCATCCCTAGATGCATCATCCATGCAAGTTTGGTTCAGGTAGGGCTTATAGTTACTTGGGAATAAAAATATAGGTCAGAACCAGCATCCGAAGCATGTCTGGTAGTGTTTATCCCCAGATGCATTATCCATGCAAGTTTGGTTCAGGTAGGACTTATAGTTACTTGGGAGTGAAAATATAGGACAGATCCAGCATCCGAATCAAGTCTGGTAGTGTCCATCCCTAGATGCATCATCCATGCAAGTTTGGTTCAGGTAGGACTTATAGTTACTAAGGAATGAAAATATAGGTCAAATTCAGCATCCGAAGCAAGTTTGGTGGTGTCCATCCCTAGAGGCATCATCCATGCAAGTTTGGTCCAGGTAGGGCTTATAGCTACTTGGGAATAAAAATATAGGTCAGATCCAGCATCTGAAGCAAGTCTGGTAGTGTCCATCCCAAGATGTATCATCCATGCAAGTTTGGTCCACGTAGGGCTTATAGTTCCTTACGATTGGACCTGCTCTAAAAACTTTAACCTGGTCACTCATTTGGAAAATGTAGGTCACATCCAGCATCCGAAGCAAGTCTGGTAGTGTCCATCCCTAAATGCATCATCCATGCAAGTTTGGTCCAAGTAGGGCTTATAGTTCCTTAGGAATGGACCTGCTCTAAAAACTTTAACCTGGTCACTCATCTGGAAAATGTAGGTCACATTCAGCATCCGAAGCAAGTCTGGTAGTGTCCATCCCTAGATGCATCATCCATGTAAGTTTGGTCCAAGTAGGGCATATAGTTCCTTAGGAATGGACCTGCTCCTAAAACTTTAACCTGGTCACTTGTCTGGAAAATGTGGGTCACATCCAGCATCCGAAGCAAATCGGGTAGTGTTCATCCTTAGATGAACCATAGCTTTCATCAATATCTATCAGCATATGAAGTTTGATGAAAATATCTTTGATAGTTTCTTTGAAACTTAGCTTTGAACAGAGCTTAACACAAAGTGTGACGGAAGACGGAAGGACGGAAGGACAGAAGGACAGAAGGACGGAAGGACGGAAGGACGGAAGACGGACATGACAAACACTATATGCCCCGGCCATATTCATGGCGGGGCATAAAAACAAATGAAACATGCCCATATATGAATTTGAATCAGAAGCTTGAAATAAACTGTCCCATCATCCTCTAGACATTAATGATTGAAAGCACACATTCAAGGGAGGTTGTCCCTGTGACCTGAAATAGCAGGGGGGGGGATTAAAAGAATAGAAGAAGGGTGCATTGTGTTCCAGGGGGTTGAGGGGGAATACCAGAATAATGGGCAATTACAATATCATCATTAAAGGCGGGGAACTTCCCCGGCCAACAGGTCTTAGGAACAACCCTAAACTTGTGATAACTTACCTATGATATCATTTAGATACATACCAATGCCACTACGTGCCAGACGTAATACAAAGCAGTAGAGCTCGGTACAACCTTCCTGTAGGTCAGTATACGGAGATGACACAGGCCATTCAGAATAGAGAAGATCACAGAGGCTGGCTCCTGTATCCCTAACACTCGTATAAATGGCCACTAAATCAGAGAAAAAGAACACTGTACAATAACATATAGGCCTACAGCATAAAACCACTAAATGAGAGAAAAAGAATTTTATATAGGAATGCATAGGCCTACAACATATAGAGAGCCATTTTGCTCTGTTCTCATGATATGTTTCACCTAGTGTTGGCAATGAGTACCCGGTTAACCGTCGAACGATGGCAGTATCGGTTAGTAAAACTGCTATTCGGTTACTCGCATGAAAAAAAATCTACATAGTAAATTCATATAAAATGATTGTTTTATAATTTATAATTTATAAATGTATATACTTACACATTTTCCTAATTTTAGGTACCGTTAGACTTGATCTAATACATGATGTAGTGGATCAAATTGTTTTGATTATAGTTTTTCACAGTTTATATAATTGATAGCTTTGATTGCTTGGGGGTATACAACTTTTGAAGGCCTCATTTGATACTTTATTTGTCTTCTTCGTGTGTCAAATTCCTTATTTTCTTTAATCTAAAATCAAAATTCATTGACAACATCGCATGTGTGTATTGTAAATATAATGTCCATATACAGTAAATTTGTGTATTACTACTACCGATAAGTAAAGCATAAGATAAATGAAAGATGTGGATGCTTTTACGAAAAATCATCCGAGTAACCAGGTACTTAATCGGAAGATGAAGCGAGTAACCGGTTACTAAAAGTCATCCGATTTGCCAACACTAGATTCACCATATAAAGAATTTTCAAATCTCAGTCATACTCAATGAATATAAAGATATTTTTTTCTGTCTTATTCTCTTAAGCTTTTACTCGCCAAAATTCAAAAAATCTACCATAAAAAACTGTAGTAAATTGTATTAATCTTTGTATATTTTTTCCTTTATTAATGTGATTAAATTCATACAATTGTTCATATTCTAACCTTTCCATAGAACTGTGGGACTTCTATGTTGTCCTTTCGGAATGCCTCTACAGTTTTCCACATGCAGTTATACTGACAGTCATCTTCACAGCTCCATAACAGCTTCTCTTCAAACCAGGGCTGATTTTCTTTGAAGCGAGCAATGGCTGCTGATCCGGTACAGTTTTCTGTCCGACAATTCTGTAGACATTTCTGATAAATATAGGACCTGTCTCCATAGGAGGCACAAACTGTGTCTATATTTCCCAGAATACACCACAGTATCCATGGCAACATTCCTGTTGCAGTCTGGGATATATCCTTTTGAGAAACTGCCATGTTCAGAGGTGTTTAATGACATTCTTCATCCAATGTATCAAACGTGCCTTTGTTAAGCCATGATTAATGTTCATTGTATGATCCTCTTTCCAGAATTACATGTATATAATGACATGCAAGGAACTTATAAAATTTCTTTCAACTGCAAAATGAAAAAAAAAGGAAGTGAAAAGTGAGCACTGTGAGCTCTTACAACAATGCCTGACTAAAGAGATCATTCAGGCTTTGCACATTACATCTTGATAACTGCAAACTTGACATTCTTAGAGTAACACCAAAAGTTTACCAATGCAAATTCAAACTCAGACACCTTGATTTAATAGATACATTATATTGCAGATACTAAATATCAACAAATTATACATTCTTTGTTAAAATTAATTTGCATTTTCAAACATTATTAGGGTCAAGCTTTGTAGAGGCAGATGCAAATTGAAACTCCATTAATATAAATAGATACATGTACATGCAGGTATCTGCTATTGCCAAAACAGTCACATGCTGCATCGATCAACATATTAAAATAAATATATAAACCTTTTACCAATGTTTACATGAATACAAAGTCATTTGAAGCAGTATTTGATATATGGTATGTACAGAATTGTAAATGCTTTGTGGTATCAAACAGGTGTATTTGTCACTTTTCAGATCTACCTTAATTAAAAGAGCACTTGAACAATGTACTGCTTGCATGCATGCCATGGGCTCAAATCTTATTTACATGAATAAGCTGTGTAAAAGCCAGTGGTCACACAATGAAATGTCACAGGTGGTGAAAAGTCAAGTCTCAACCGGGACTCGAACCCAGGGCCTCTGGTGTACCGTGCCAGTGCTCTAACCAACTGAGCTATTGAGACCCGATATATTGACTGACTTTCACGCACCTGTGAACCCGGTGACATATTCCCCCTCTTTGTAGAAATTCGTCCTCGAATTCTTCGAGTTAAGGAAATGCTGTGAGGCAAGTTCCAAGGAAATAGTGGGTTTTGTACGTTGGGCGCCAAATGTCACAGGTGGTGAAAAGTCAAGTCTCAACCGGGACTCGAACCCAGGGCCTCTGGCGTACCGTGCCAGTGCTCTAACCAACTGAGCTATTGAGACCCGATATATTGGCTGACTTTCACGCACCTGTGAACCCGGTGACATAATGAAACATACAGGGTGTCCCAAAACATATGTTACACTTTTGAACCATTATAAAAATTTTATGCCTCAAGTTACAGTAATGAGATTTAAAATACATAATGAAATTGTTATAAATTTTTTGTAGAGCATACATTTGTCACATTTTCTTTATTAATCATCTATATTTTTTCTTTAAAATAACACGTCATTTTACAACATGTTCCAAATAACGTCCCTTTAAATTATAGTTGTTTGATTTCTGAATTTTTTTTATTTACCAAGCTTTAAATGTAACATTCTAACAGTTCAGCAGTTTTTCCTCATTAAAATTGGGTTTCACCAAACAATAGAATTTATGATTCTCTCTAACAACATTGTTAAAATGGAAGCGGCGCTTGTCGGAAAACCATGCATTTGTTAAATTTTCAGAGTCAGTTCTTATTAAAATTTCAGTGGAAAAACTTAAACGACTTCTAATTTCTGTCTCTTTCAAATGCTGTATTACACTTATCTTGTCAGGAATTGATTTTAAAATCAAATTTGAATATTTTATGAACACTAGATTTACCAAAGGTACTATCTGGTTCACACAGGACCACTTTAAGAGAATTTTTTTGTAATGTTTAAGTAATTCTATCAATGGTATTGATGTTCTCTTTGGATCGGGTTTTTCTTGGTCTTCTAATACCAGAATTAAGCCATGTGTCATTAATGGTGCCTTTAACTTCAAACCCCTTCATAAATCTGTAAATTAGTATTCTGTTGAGCACTTTCATTACAGGATGTTGTTTTCTCATGGTACTAATGACTATAAACAAATGATAAAGTACCAATTTTAGACCGATAGTAAAGTTTTATAATTTCTACCAGCTCCTCTCATGAAGGTTCCAAATTAAAAATATGATGACGTCATAAGTACCGGTACATCATAAGTACCTGACTATTTAACGGAAATTGTCGAAAGTTAAAAAATGTCAGATAAAATGTATGTTAATACATTAGATGTTGACAAAATATCTTAGCGAATGCTTTTGGTTTGATAAAGTTATAGATGATTAAAAGTGTAACATACAGTTTTGGGACACCCTGTATGTACAAAAATATAAATGTACACGTACGAGGTTTATATAGGAGAGAGCAGACTTTAAAAGGTTGGGACCAATCGCCCAAATGGGATATACCGTATATACTCGCCTATAAGTCGTTTGTATTTTTTGACGTTATTTTGGTGGTATTTTCTATTGACCCGCTTATAAGTCGGTACATTTTTTGCCAAAATCAGATGCCAATTTCAAGTAAATCAATTGATGTTTTAACCTGTTTTCAATTAATATTTTTCGAAATGACACCAATATTTAATCTTAAATTATTTTTAAAAAGGCAATGCTCACTAAAAATACAAATAAAATGTTTAAAATATGTAAAACCTTGTACTTTATATGTATAATCTAAGAATACATAAATTATTATATTATATCCAGACATTTTCTTCGATAATCGTCGGAAATGCAAATAAAATACTAAATTTCAGCCTCCAGAAAATCTCTTTATGACTCGCCTATAAGTAGGACATAGAGTTTTAGACCAATATTTAACTCCCAAAATACCGACTTATAGGCAAGTATATACGGTAATAGTCCGTTTGGGATATAATATCTCAAATGGGCTATTAATTTACAGTGCAAAAATTGAAAATTTTTATTTTGGCAATAAATATCATAAATCCGCATCAAAACACTTAAAAAGGAATAACTTTCGGTTAGCAAGTTTTTCTGCAATCCAACAGTTTGTAAGATTCATCCCCAAGAAGTTATGGAACTTCCGAGGGATCAATCTCCTAAACAATGGTCATACAGGAAAACTTGTCAACCAAGTAAGTCAAGTCAAGTAAATTTTATTTATAGTTGGCACATATATACAATACAACAGAAATAACATCATGTTACATGAGCTGTGGTTACCAAAAGTTATTCCTTTTTAAGTGTCCTGATGCGGATTTATGATTTTTATAGCCATAAAAATTTTCAATTTTTGCACTGTAAATTTATAGCCCATTTGGGATATTAGTATTATTTAGAGAACGAGACGGGTTCTGTTTCGTAGATACAAATTCGGGAGTGGAGACGAGTGCGCAGCACGAGTCTCCAACCCCAAATTTGTATCTACGATACAGAACCTGTCAAGTTCTCTAAATGATTTGTGACACAATCAATCAAAAATAGCTCCGCCCACTTTATAACTTTGCAGCATCCAAACTTCCGCCAGAGTTCTGTAGATGAGGCCCCGACGGGGAGTACGCATCCGCAGTATATATATTTCCACGGAAAACGTAAAATTCGGTCAGATTACTTTTGACAATTTAACGGAGTAGACGTAATCGAGTGATAGTCAGTCTTACTGGATAAATTGGAGGATTTAACCGTCATTGTTGTGATCTATTGTAGATGGAGATTTATCATAATTTATTTCAGGGGTCTTAAAATCCCGGTTTAACTAGATTAACAAAAACAGGATTTACAGAAAAATCTTCGATGGACTTTGATGTCACACATTTTTATTTTCAAATTGATGTGCGACATTATAAACGAAGTGAAAGAGACGTGTGGCTGTTGTCAGCGTGAAGGATTTTAAAAGTTAAAAACGCGGAAAAAATTGGACTTGAATGATTTTGCACAAGGAGAGTGGATGTTTTTCGCTATTGCGAATTTTCCGTTTCGTTCGGATCGAAATTACGTACAGAGGGTGTTTTCTGTTATTGCAAATTTTCCTTTTACTTTGGATCTAAATTACGTGTAGATTCTGTTTGGAATAAGTTTTTAAAAAGTGATTGAGAAATTTTGACATTTTACATTCTCAGGAAAATACCGGTTATTTCTCCAAAGTTATCAGCATTTACTATTTGTACGTGCTTTTGCTAAATTGAATCAGATTTATTTTTAGACCGTGCTGTATTTTTGATACAGAATAGTTGGCAAATACAATACTGTATATAGGGCTAATACAGAACGGAAAGTAGCTCCGCACACCACAGTCCTGTTCTGTATTGCTAATACAGAACAGTAAACTTCAAAGAAAAACACCGCTATCGTGTCACAATGTCCCAAACGGACTATTATATCCCATTTGGGCGATTGGTCCCAACCTGTTAAACTAAATGATCAAATTGTTAAAATCGCATATTTTCATGTTTAATGATCTGATGATAGGTATTCTATACCCTTGTGAGGCCTTAAACATATTATCTGAATATGCATTAGGCTAATAAAAGGTTCACATCACCTATAAGATACATATAACATACCTGTAACACGTAAATACTAGGACAGAGAGTAGTTGATAAATACCAGAGGAAATTCTGGTAGTGTGCCAAACAACAGTGTTGAACACATGCACGCTGTCAGCACTTGACACGAATTATAACATGCCCAATATAAGCACTTTAAACATGTATCTAGTACATTTTATTTTCTTTGCTGTTAAAACTTATACCTGATTATAAATTAACGGAAACATTCACACATGCACCGTGTCGACGACAGTCACAGCCGCGATTCGTGCAAAAATAACATTAGAGTTATTTCCCTTTGAACACTCTTCTATAGAAGGAGATAAAAAAAATTCCTGTAAAAAAAACAGGTTCCCTTCGGGATATTTTGAAGGAAATAAATTATTTTCGATTTCTTAACAGATGCACGTTTGCTATCTAATCTCCCTGTCATATTTTTTTTCCATGTAAAAATTATTATATTGAATAGAATAGGCTTAAGGCTAAAACAAAACATTTTTTATCTTCAAAAAATATTATATTTGAATGAAAAAAGTTGTGTTTTATACTCATCTGGGCCAAAATGTGGGTTAAATCAATTTAGTTTATCCTGCATTACAATATTCCAATTCTTTAAGCTACGAGTCTGCTTAATATGATTTCATTTTAATCTTTATGTTTTGTTATTGAGCAGCTTTTGAGTCTCAAGTTGATCTTAAATTATTTTTCTTTTGGTTTAGGTTAAAAAAAACTTTCTGTAAATTAAATATGACTTGAAAATATTATCATTGATCATTGATTATTCGCTAAGAAAAAATGAGATTTAATAGTGGATTAACAAAGCATTACATTTTTTGTTAGATTCAATATTAATGAAACAGACTACCAACTCCCTGTGTGGTACCCCCAAGAAAATTTAACTTATCCCAAGGCAAGGGAACGGTGAAAGAACTAAAATATACACATTTTTGTGACTCATTACAGATCTTACCCATGTGTATTGCGCGCAAAAAAGATTACCGAATCCCCAGCTAATCATTATACAAGGGATGACTTCTATAATATCTAAATTCAGCCCCGATACTGCTGAACAAAGGAATATGTGTACGAAATCAGATGTTGGACTGTGTATTTCTAATGTATTGATCAGCTGTTGATTGCAAAAGTCTGGGGAAAGGTTGGTATGTTTTTTATTATAATTTTGAACGATTATAAGAGTAAACGTAGACAGTCATGACGCCCTCCTTCCTCCTCCACCTTAGCCCTCAGCTAGGTGGTTGAATAATTTAATTATATCTTTAATTATATGTTTAAAAATGTTTTGATAATGAATCCAGATTGACTACATCAGTAAAACGTATATGATAATGATGATGATTGATTAGCGAATTATAAATGTTTCTTAGGTAAAAAAAAGAAAAAAAAAAGATTCAGTCATCTGGTCATTGATTTATTTTAGCATTAATTATCCCAACATTCACTGGGACTCAGACCCCCCCGATTCTCTCTAGAGCTCATCCCCCAAAGAGAAATCTAAATTATATTAAAAAGGAAACTATTGCATCATCTGTATTTATATATCTCATTCTCTGACTCCTGAAACATAAAACGTGTAGTAGGTGTAGATATGTAATTTATATCGTATTATTATTAT
>PRKT01001146.1:70999-95555 GCA_003671525.1 Saccostrea glomerata
GGGGGGGGGGGGTTCAATTTAAACATACATACTAAGTAAATAGTTGGATTACGTAATAGTTACGTTTTACGGGTCAAATTGAGGAACAGAAACAAATAGGACATAATCTCACCTAGCACTCAGCAGAAATACCGGTAATTAATAGGTCTGAGTTGAAAAAAAGAAGAAATATAAGTACACCATTGGTTGAATGCGTTTAACGTCTGTATGACTGTTCATTTTCGATTTCATTAAAAAATGTACTAAAAAAACAAGTGTTCATTAAACAGGAAAGATATTGATCACAACTTTATGAATACAGTTTACTAGTATATATATCACGATTTGCATGAATGAAAATTTGCACTAGACAATATGGTTATTTTTGATTTATGAATCTATTATCAGTCAACCTTACCTCGCACTGCAAAGCCGTCATGCAACATAACCGAATTTGAAAACATGCCATTTGTCAGTGATGCTCAAAGTAGACTTAAGATAAAAGTATACATGCAAATGATTTTTCTGGTTTTATTTTAATTAGCATGTTTAGTACACATTGTATATATGCACATGATCTTTTTTTGTATTTTAGGGCTGTATAATGGAAGACGATAAGATCGAACGTCTTCGGGAACGGATCCTGCAGTGCCCGATATGCATGGATGAATACAAAGACCCGCGAATACTACCCTGTCATCACACAGTGTGTTTGAATTGTCTTCTTGATTACGTCAGACATTCCTCGTCATCCGGGCGTTTATTTCGATGTCCTCAGTGTAGGTCTGATATCTGTGTGCCGCGTGGCGGCGTCAAAGATTTCCCGCCCAATTTCTACGTCAACTGCATTCAGGACGAACTTGGGTCCCGACCTTATTTCGGAATCTGCGATATTTGCGAACGAGATTGGCTTATTTCGCAATACAGGTGTGTGGATTGTGACCTTGATATATGCAGATTTTGTATTCACGAACATAGACTTTTTAAACACGATGCCGGGAGGGATGTCACAATCATGCGCATAGAAACCGGAAATATTACGTCATATATGGCGTCAGAAAAAGGCTGTGAGAACCATTCAGGGGAAGCGTTGCAGATGTTTTGCAGCACGTGCGAAGTAGCCGTCTGCGTCACTTGTGTTTGTGAAATACACAAAAAACATGAAACAATGCCTTTAATAAAGAAATTGATGGCATCGCAAAAAGCACTCCAATTTGACCTCGACGATTTGAAAACCGAGGTCAAACTAACACAGGATTCTTTGACGGAGCTACACAATCTTCGAACAAAAATACAAGAGAAATCTGATAGCACGATGACGTCAATTCGTTTACGAGCCCGGGAACTTGCAATTGAAATGGACAAAATGGCGGAACTAAAAATAGAAAAAGTCCGAGAAACCTCGAGTAAAGTCCTCCAGGACATTGACAGCTACATCAAAGAACTCGAACTCCTTCACAACCAGGCAAGGAGGGGGTGTGGCTTCTTAGAGGACCTACAAGAGGATGACGTCAGCTTGGAGTTATTCACTTGCTTCACCAAATATAAGAAAGGGCTAGAGGTTGTCCGAAAATCCGCACTAAATAAAACAATCCAAACACAGATTCCCAATTTTGAACCCGGAAAAATATGGCAATACTTTGGATACCACTTTTTACGGTTTGGAGACCTGAAATTTGTCAAGGAAAAGACGGTTTACTTGGAACAGGAAAGAGAACCACGGTTTGCCGGAACTTCCAAATGCCGGAAGTTGTACTCCGTCATTCGACTAGGACTCTATTTGTTATTCTTCCTTCTCATAATTTCCGGATTTTGTATTCTGACTAATAATTTGTGGACTTCCGATCACGTGTATATCGAGGGAATTGTGGGTTGGCTTTTCTTCCTACATCTAACAATCACCGGTGCTTTTGCTTTCTACAAGTCAAGATAAACAAAGTGATAAAGAAACGTGTTTTTTGTTGTTTCAAATTGCTTAATCAAGTGTCTTTCCATACCTGGTCTTCTGCATGCTTTTATTATATACATCATGACCTGTTCATAATTAGGATCAGAATGTATTAATGTAAACACTAACTTTTTTTAAAATATGAGTGATATTGGAAGTTTCGTTTTTACAATCCAATGTCCATATCTGGATAGCGCAAATTTTATAATTATTTATCTGACTGATATTATACGAGAAACAGAAATAAAACAAAAATTGATTTCGAAATGTATGTTTTATTTCAAGCCCAATTTTATATGGATTTCTTATGGACATGTAAAAGGAGATGGGCTAATAAAACAACAAAATCCCTTAGTATCAAATATATAGAAGGCATATTCAAATTTTGTGAATTTATCGTTTAGAGTAAACTTTTTTATTATGATGTTAAGGTAGGATTCTCCTCACACAAAACTACTGTATTTCTTGTATTTAAAAATCTATGAAATTTTCACAGAATCATGATGACAATATTACTAAGTGATGGTATTAGTTTGATTAGTTTTGACCATTTAATATTAGAGTCAAGGTCAGGTCAAGGTCATAACTTTTTCCCTGGTCATTAAATATAAAAACATCTGCATCCAATCATGAGATAAGGTCTTCTATTTCAAGAGATTAAATGTTTTTCTTTTAGCATAAAAAGATATTAACATGTAGGGTCTATAAGATGATATAACCAAATTGACACAAATTGTTTTCTTAAATTTTCAGGATATTTAAGTTATTTTTATATGCGCCCTATATTTAATTTTTTCTTTTTTTCACATATGGTAAAGCAGTCATAAAGAGATACAAAATGATACAAAAACAAAAAAGTTTTGACAAATTAGTAAGAGAGTTAAACCACTTTCTATGGATTTTTGGATCACATCTGTACTCAGAGTCGAAACTTTTTAAAGCAAACATAATTGTAGTTTGTTTGGAAATTCATATTTATTTGATATAATTTAAAACTTTAGTACCTTATTATTAATTAAGCTAACATTTGAAAAAAAATTCCTCTAGTCTTTGATTTTGTAAACATTATAACTGAATTCGTAGTAACTAGTTCTATAATTTTGAGAGGCTGAAAAAAAGATCATTTCATACGCCACCATTCCGCCAAAAATATAGTCCCTGCTAGTCTTTATTTCTATTCAAAGTTGTACAATTATGATGAGGAAAGTAATATATGGTCTTTTAAATCTCTTTCACCTAAATATATAAGACAAATAAGCAAATATACATTGAATGTTTCATCTACTCAGGAACCAGAGAAGAATCCTTTAATTGAAAAGTAGGAAATCATGATGGAACTTTTCTTTGCGGAAATTCTTGGCAAAACAATTCCAAATTATTTTTGTATGTGAAATTATGGTCCAGGAATGATTGGGCCACAGTAGCCTAGGGGATTAAAGTTTTGATAGAAATTTATACAAAATAAATTTTAAAAAAAATCCTTAAATCCTGCCACAAATATGCAAACACTCTCAAGGTGAATCGATTCATATTTTTCTTTTTAAATTACGTTCATGGTTTACAGCTAGGTAAAATAGCGCTCACTTTCGACTTCAGTCTCACTTTTCTACTTATAATTCATTTTTCTTGCAAAATGAAGACAGAGCTTTAATCATAAATATATAAGCTCGTTTAAGTTTCATGGCCCCGGAGTTAAGGCTAAAAAATAACTAAGTCAAGCATTGTGGCGCACGACACTTGTTTCATTAAAGATTCATTTGGTAAGCTATATAATACATGCAACTTTCGATGAATTGGTATTAAAAGAAAGATTTCGAAGAAGTTAGAACTTACTCGACTGTTTTGACCCACCCCAACCCACCCAAACGAAATAGGATTTTCGATTTTGGACAATCCCCCCTTTTTTTGCTTGCCAATTTTTTTAAAAGTCAGGTAAAATTTCTAGTGTTTTCCCCAAGAACCGGCAACGGCCAAATTGACTGCTTCAATTGACAAAAATGCCCGTTTGAAATAAAAATTTGTTGTAAGGTCCACAGAGATTTGTTCATAAACCTTGATCATGCCCTAGCCTGTTACAACTGATCTCTGACCCTTTACTTTGAAATAAAGAGAAAACACTGAATTTCATCATTTTAAATTATGATTGACCTGCCAGCTATCAAACACTATTAAAGAGTGTTTCATCATGAGATGTATCTTGATACTGAGAAAAATTCAACACTATATAACAGAGAAACTTGGTTTATTTTTCTTCAAAGCTTAGTTCATATTTAAATTGAACATTCAAACAAATGTACACTAATTAACATTCTGACAAATCGCATCTGTTCAAAAACAAAACAAAAAAGCAAAGTTTTACAACAACTTTATGGTAAACATATATTTTATTCAACATAAAACAGGCTTTATATATACATTCAGCACAACTTGATTGTGTATACATGTTATATATGTATACACTATTAAAAATATCACAGAGTATAAGTATGCCCCCTCTAATAGTGCATTGGTCCAAATATGGTAACATTATGAGACCACAGTGTTTAAAATGAACTTTGAAATTTTTTTTCTGAGGACTTCCAGTGTCCAGAAAAATGGTGGGAGCTCAGACATTATGATAAATTCAAATTGTAAGTGTTTTGTAAAACAGCCAAAACTGCATTCAATTGTAATTGCATATAAACATTCTGAATATTAGGATCAAATTCTTTCATTGTATCCATTTCTTAAATTTATAGTGATCCATTAGTTTTATTATGTTTGTCTATTTTCTTCACATTCCACTCAATTCATTCATTGTCTTTAATTTTGGGTTTGCACATAAACACATCCATGCACCCAAACCTTTAATTATCTTATCTTAGTTTTTTCTACCACACAAATCCTAGCCTCTTTTTAGACTTTGTCTGTCCATAAATGCTATCTTTAGTTTCCTCGGTGGAATCCCTCTGGTAATGGGGCATCTGTTTCCCGGATTTATCCGACACCATGTAACTCGGCCTAATCCCGCCCTTTCCTTCAAACACCGGACCCTTGCCCCCTCCGGCCCCGTTTTTGGCGGCCTTCCTGAGGGGGTAGACGTTGCGGCCACCCTTCTCGCAGTGTTCGATGACGCGCCCTGCGTACTCCTGGAATTGGTCCTCTTCCACGGCCAGCAGGGCTTGGTTTGCCTGATCCAGGGCCAACTTCTCCTGCTCTTGTTCAACCTCTTTCTGTTTTCTCTGGTTCTGGAATTATTATAAGTAATTAAATTACACTTAAATGTACAGGGTAAAAAAATACCATATTTCTGGGGATATTTTTGTGTGTTGCAAATTTTACAAAAAAGGGTAGATTTGTGCAGGGGTTTTTTTTAGGGAGGGGGCTATATAAAAAAAAAGTATTGTTTTTATGACAAACAATAAGTGACATTATATCTGCCTGTTTTTTTTTTTTTTGCAAATTAGAAATGATTGCCAAAAATATGAAAAATAGTTCATTGCAAAGAATGCATAATACTATAAATCAACTCGAGAAAAGGCTGTTTTGACCCACCCCAAACTCACCCAAACGAAATAGGATTTTCGATTTTGGACAATCCCTCCTTTTTTTGCTTGCCAATTTTTTTAAAAGTCAGGTAAGTTAGAGATTCTTTTTCTTGGGTTGCCCCCCCCCCCCCCAGATGCTACCCGTACGTCACTGTTTTACATGCTGTGGTTGCAGTTCTGAGAAAGAAAATTATTTGAGGGAAAATATTGCAACACCTGTTTAGAGCAGGCATACAACTTTGTCATGTTCTTATTATTAACCAAGCATTGATTTACCTCTGGATTATATATACAAATATGTTGGATTTGCTTGTTTGTCCTTTTGCATACATCCGGCGTACTAAATATATGTTTTATGATAATATGTTTTAAGATAAAATTGACGTTCATGTACCAACAGCAGATCTGATATTTCTGCCAGGAGTAAAGAGGTCCTACTATTAAAACCAAAGGTTTGTTTAAATGAGAGAGAGAGAGATTTTCTTTGCAGGTAAGTGCTTTGCTCGATCTGATCCGCGCCAATCCAGTTGATATGTGATACGGCTCTAAAATTCGGATCAAGTAACGGTTTTGATATATGTATAGCATACGGTTTCAAAGTACATGTACTCATCATGTCATATGATCATACAGATATGATATATAAATGCTAATTTTCATACCCTGTCTCTAAAAATTCAAAGACTCGAGTTAAACCAACTGTCTTGAGTGTTTCTGCAAAGTATGTAAGTGTTCAAGGTCAAGTGGACTCTATATCGCTGATATTTATAAGAATGTTTTAAACAATGGCAAACAGTGCACAATGAAGCTAAATAGCTTCTATGCTTACCTGTTAAGTGTAAAAAATATGCTGTTTATCGGAAGATTGACCCATCTTGAAAAATAGACACCTTAAATTTTGTGGATAACAATGTTGGTAGTAAATGATATTTTTACGATTTAAAAGCCAAAATGCCACAAAATATAACTGCAAAATATCTAAGCCATACTCCGTACAATTCTCGAAAGTTAAGATAAGATGTGACAGACAGAGAGATGCATGGATAGACAGACAGCTAGAGAGACACATATCCGGATAGAGTGATCCCCAGATGTCGCTTTGTATATGCTCTCAAGCGACCCAAAAATGTCTGCTAATAATGGGGAGTAACTAGTACCCATGGGAATCCCAATAAATTGTTGAAAGACATGAGCCCCAAACATCCAACAAAACAGCTAGATAAAAGATGCATTCAAATATTTTTGACAAATAATTCTATGAGTCTTAATAATTAAGCTTACTTCAAAACGTTACCTTATGGCAAAAATCCGGTGTGTGCCACCCGAGTCGTTATGTGTATAGAGTACGTCATGATGTGTTCTGCTCGCGCATATACCGGAAGCTTCCGTGATGGAGTGACTGGTTACTGTTCCAACATGGTGACCGCTCTCAAACTGAGCAGCTATTTCAAAAGAATTTCCATTATTTCAGAGATAAAATACAATAAAAAATCAATCTAAAGGGAAAAGGGATTGCATTTTCCAATTAAAGAAAAAATGCAGAGCAACTACATTGTACATTACAATATTGTATGAAACAAATTCTTTCCAAAAGATTCCCCAAGTCTACACTTTAGTAGCTATATACGAGATATAGTCTTATTATCAGGTTTGTAGTATTCCTCTGTGACCTGATAGAACAAAAGTATAATAGTACTCCCATTTCTGTCACTTATCATTTATAGACCATGTCTAGGGATTTAACATGGTCTATCAGAAGAAGAGTTTTAATTAAGCAATTAAGAGAAAAAATATTGATGACTTGCATAAAGATCAAGGTCTAAGCGCAAAAAAGATTTTTCTGGTAATAATAAATTATAATAAGCAATGAAGTGATTTTTGTCTTCTTTAGAGATATGATGTCTCTGGCCTCTAGTATTAAAATTAAGAGTATTTCTCGAATATCAAGTTGTGTGTGAACCAATGTTTGATAATGTTGATTTAAATTCAATAATTTTTTTAATAAAAATTTATGAAATACGGGCATGAGGGGTATATGAATTTCGTGGTATATGGCGAAGTGGAAGAAGTATGTATCTGTGTCTGATTTGCTTTCTTACCTTTAATAAGTGGACAAAACACTAGTAGACCGACTACAAGAAAGCGGTCCATAATACGTCTGTCAGAGAGAATCCTAAAAGAGAAGACTATCACAAGCTCTTAGATATTTATTGACCGTTTTAGGTTGACCTTATTGAGGTAACTGATAAGGATCTAAGTGAAAAGAAATGTGATCTACATGAAATTTTAGCGACTCTATACCTTTTTGTCTGTGGAAATTTCAGATGTATTGCATATTAACAAAATTTAGTCGAGACCTACGTTACTTAAAATCTAAAATTAATTTAATTGAAATTTGAAAATCACAGTATAATCTATCAAAGTGAGTTACATCAAAACCTTTCAAGACTTTATATAGCTGCAGAACTGTAGCTCTCTGCTTGAGAAAATTCGGACATATAAAACAGAGAGCTACAGATCCAAGCGTTGTAAAAACCTTCGATTTACGCCGACGATTTTTTGTCGCTCACTATGGGTATATTTTCTTGTATTTTATATTTTCCCAAGCTTTGAAATTAATTTAGAATGGTAATTAATAATGATCTTCAATTCCTGATCATTTACTTACCTCTCAATGCTAACTAAAGGCTGTGGTTACGGACATCAAAAGGAAACTCTTTTAACCCGACATTACAAAACTATATACAGGACTGTTACGCATCGTTAAAGGGTAAACAAAGGTTCAAATATAAGAGTTGATATATGAATTATTATAGGATACCTTTCTAAAAGCCAGAGTAAGCTTAAACTACACGAAATAAATACCTAAAATAGCGACAAAAAATCGTCGGCGTAAATCGAAGGTTTTTAAAACGCATGGATCTGTAGCTCTCTGCTTTATCTGTCCGAATTTTCTCAAGCAGAGATCTACAGTTCTGCAGCTAGACTTTATACAACTCTTTCCCAGGATAATGTCTAAGCGTTTTGGCATCATATACAGCTGCATTTTCAATATTAAAAAAATGGACCTATTATTGTACGTTCCATTGATTGCAAAATTATTTGCCTTCATTTTTTTCTTGTTACACAATTAAGTGCCCCAAAGATGATATGAAACAGATGCCTTGGTTTCAGATTGCAATATCTGTTGGATGTTTGGGGCTCATGTCTTTCAACAATTTATTGGGATTCCCATGGGTACTAGTTACTCCCCATTATTAGCAGACATTTTTGGGTCGCTTGAGAGCATATACAAAGCGACATCTGGGGATCACTCTATCCGGATATGTGTCTCTCTAGCTGTCTGTCTATCCATGCATCTACCAAACCATACCTACAAATTGGCAAAATGCTCTGACGATAAACCATTGAAAACCTTAGTAAATGCAGCAAGACTTAAAGTGTACAAGAGCCCTCAAGACCGTCCAAACTATGAGACTGAAACAGAAGATTCAGATACAGATTCTTCCGATTCTGAGGATGAATTGGATACTCCTGCCAGTGATGATGACATTCCACCTTTAAATCCAAACCAGACTCAGCAAGTACCGCAAACTCCTATTCCTACTTTTAATCCTAATCCATCAGACAGACATAAGAAAGACAGTCAAAAGAACCCAGCACCTGTACCGGACAAAAACATTAAATTAGTTTTGCAAGCTAAGCGACAAAATGGACATACCTGGTACAAGGTATCATATCATAACAGAAAGGGAACACAGTGGAGGAAAATGGAGTATGTACCATCTGATCTACGAAATAAATTCCACACAGAGAAAACCATGGCAGGAAAGAAGAAGAAACCACAGAAACTGAAGTACCTTCAACAAGACCAATCTCAAGCAAAGGAAGACACAAATGAACCACAACAGAAGGCTCTTTCACATCCACAAACTAAACCATCCATTAATCATTTGACTTCCAGCCATCATTGTAATTGTAGTGCCAAAAACAGAAATGTGGAGTCCCAAGCTAAATCACAACAGCCAAACAACCCAGATGTTAAAAACAAACCAATACATGATGTAGCAAACTGCAGCTACTGTCCTGCAGAAAAAAAATTTAAGTATCCTGAAAGCAACTTTAGTCCAGAGGATTTCACCCCTATATTTGCAACTTTACAGAAAGTTATTGGATGTAGAATTGTTGATGATGAACTTGAAATGTTTAACTTATACAAGTGTGAGGGAAATCAGACAAGAAAACAGTGGGAACACGTACATGACTCAGCACCAGGAGCCTCTGCCTTCCTCATCGAAGAACTTGAAGACTCATTTAATGCATGGAAAAGACAACTGGCATATATTGAATATCACAGTCTCAGTGTAAATGTCCTCAGAAATGTTTCTCACATATCAGAAATAAGAAAGAATGGTTCAGACATATGGCTGTATCGAGTGCATTTTAGGAATGATATTAGGCCACCAATATGGACCAAAATAGAAGGCATTCCACTGCTGATACTTTCTAGGTTCCTCCAGTACATCACTGAGCAAAGGGCTCAAATAGTCAAGGTAATGGATGAACTTTACGGCCGAAATATACCTGGTCCTCGTCGGTAAATTGACAATCACAATAAACAGTTTTTATGCAAATTTTCTACACCTGTCAATCCTACACAACTCATCCACAGTCCTGACAAATCAACTTATACAAACTCAACACACTGCTAGTACCATTAAACACCTGATATATTTTGTTTAATCTCAATCAACTTCAATTTATATTTCATTCTTTATAAATTTAGGCATTATGCTAGAGAGGAATATTAGCTGTTCCATAGTGCTAGTTTGGGGAATAAAGCTGGCCAGCATCTCCAAACAAATTTTTTTAAATTTAGCTTTTATTGCTCTCTGGTTTTCAAAATTACTGAAATGGAAGTTCTTGTAATTCTCAGATAAGTTCAGCAGGTTAGACCATTTTCATTCACTGTAGTTGCAGGAATATTCTAAGAGTTTGAAATAATGTAGGCTATACTACTGGTTATAGGTTTTATTTTACCCTCAGGGTAAAGGTTTTCTACCTAATTTCAACCAGTTTACTGCATTAATCTTGACAAGTTCTTTAGGCAAGATGAATTGGTCTCAACATTGCATCCAGTTTACCAGTTGTTAATTATCATAATGCATCGGAATGTACTTTAATGTATGTTGTGTACTTGTGAATTTATGTGCCAGCTGGATTAACTCCTTAAACTGCTGGAGAACAGTAAAATACAGCATTTGAAAGAGACAGAAATTAGAAGTCGTTTAAGTTTTTCCACTGAAATTTTAATAAGAACTGACTCTGAAAATTTAACAGATGCATGGTTTTCCGACAAGCGCCGCTTCCATTTTAACAATGTTGTTAGAGAGAATCATAAATTCTATTGTTTGGTGAAACCCAATTTTAATGAGGAAAAACTTCTGAACTGTTAGAATGTTACATTTAAAGCTTGGTAAATAAAAAAAATTCAGAAATCAAACAACTATAATTTAAAGGGACGTTATTTGTATAGCCACTAACCAAAAGGTTAGGGGTCATACAAAATGTTAATTTAGAATATTATGTTATTTTCCTTAATTTGCAGAATCTGTTTATGTCAAAATCAAATCATGACAGTATTGAGATCTACCAGATGGCTTGGCTGTCACATTATTGTTAATCCCTTTGAAGTTTAATTAGTTAATCTCTTAAGTCAATTAAGTTGCCTAATTATCTATACCCGAGGCACGACAGGTGTGACAACAATTATCACTCTACCTGTCCATGTCACCTACTCTTTCATTGATAAGACATTTGAGTAAATCATATTAATTACTTAGATCAACTCAAAAGCAATTATATATGTATATGTAAAATGTTTAAGAATGGCAGTCTAGGTCAGAGTCAGAGAGAGCTAGTTAGAGATAGAGTGTGTTAGCTAGAGTTAGGACATGCAGCTAGCAGACCCAGTCTTAGATATGTATTATATATAATGTACATATTCCTGTAATAAAGACTGGTAAAGACATTTCTACTTATGTCTTAATCCTTGAAGGTTTATGTCAAGGACAGTAACCAAGTCTAATGGTTACTGCGTGACCAAGTGTTGTAGGGTGCACTACTTATTTCGGGTGGACCCCTACCCTCCCCGACGGTCGGTCACATTTGGAACATGTTGTAAAATGACGTGTTATTTTAAAGAAAAAATATAGATGATTAATAAAGAAAATGTGACAAATGTATGCTCTACAAAAAATTTATAACAATTTCATTATGTATTTTAAATCTCATTACTGTAACTTGAGGCATAAAATTTTTATAATGGTTCAAAAGTGTAACATATGTTTTGGGACACCCTGTATGTTTCATTATGTCACCGGGTTCACAGGTGCGTGAAAGTCAGCCAATATATCGGGTCTCAATAGCTCAGTTGGTTAGAGCACTGGCACGGTACGCCAGAGGCCCTGGGTTCGAGTCCCGGTTGAGACTTGACTTTTCACCACCTGTGACATTTGGCGCCCAACGTACAAAACCCACTATTTCCTTGGAACTTGCCTCACAGCATTTCCTTAACTCGAAGAATTCGAGGACGAATTTCTACAAAGAGGGGGAATATGTCACCGGGTTCACAGGTGCGTGAAAGTCAGTCAATATATCGGGTCTCAATAGCTCAGTTGGTTAGAGCACTGGCACGGTACACCAGAGGCCCTGGGTTCGAGTCCCGGTTGAGACTTGACTTTTCACCACCTGTGACATTTCATTGTGTGACCACTGGCTTTTACACAGCTTATTCATGTAAATAAGATTTGAGCCCATGGCATGCATGCAAGCAGTACATTGTTCAAGTGCTCTTTTAATTAAGGTAGATCTGAAAAGTGACAAATACACCTGTTTGATACCACAAAGCATTTACAATTCTGTACATACCATATATCAAATACTGCTTCAAATGACTTTGTATTCATGTAAACATTGGTAAAAGGTTTATATATTTATTTTAATATGTTGATCGATGCAGCATGTGACTGTTTTGGCAATAGCAGATACCTGCATGTACATGTATCTATTTATATTAATGGAGTTTCAATTTGCATCTGCCTCTACAAAGCTTGACCCTAATAATGTTTGAAAATGCAAATTAATTTTAACAAAGAATGTATAATTTGTTGATATTTAGTATCTGCAATACAATGTATCTATTAAATCAAGGTGTCTGAGTTTGAATTTGCATTGGTAAACTTTTGGTGTTACTCTAAGAATGTCAAGTTTGCAGTTATCAAGATGTAATGTGCAAAGCCTGAATGATCTCTTTAGTCAGGCATTGTTGTAAGAGCTCACAGTGCTCACTTTTCACTTCCTTTTTTTTTCATTTTGCAGTTGAAAGAAATTTTATAAGTTCCTTGCATGTCATTATATACATGTAATTCTGGAAAGAGGATCATACAATGAACATTAATCATGGCTTAACAAAGGCACGTTTGATACATTGGATGAAGAATGTCATTAAACACCTTTGAACATGGCAGTTTCTCAAAAGGATATATCCCAGACTGCAACAGGAATGTTGCCATGGATACTGTGGTGTATTCTGGGAAATATAGACACAGTTTGTGCCTCCTATGGAGACAGGTCCTATATTTATCAGAAATGTCTACAGAATTGTCGGACAGAAAACTGTACCGGATCAGCAGCCATTGCTCGCTTCAAAGAAAATCAGCCCTGGTTTGAAGAGAAGCTGTTATGGAGCTGTGAAGATGACTGTCAGTATAACTGCATGTGGAAAACTGTAGAGGCATTCCGAAAGGACAACATAGAAGTCCCACAGTTCTATGGAAAGGTTAGAATATGAACAATTGTATGAATTTAATCACATTAATAAAGGAAAAAATATACAAAGATTAATACAATTTACTACAGTTTTTTATGGTAGATTTTTTGAATTTTGGCGAGTAAAAGCTTAAGAGAATAAGACAGAAAAAAATATCTTTATATTCATTGAGTATGACTGAGATTTGAAAATTCTTTATATGGTGAATCTAGTGTTGGCAAATCGGATGATTTTTAGTAACCGGTTACTCGCTTCATCTTCCGATTAAGTACCTGGTTACTCGGATGATTTTTCGTAAAAGCATCCACATCTTTCATTTATCTTATGCTTTACTTATCGGTAGTAGTAATACACAAATTTACTGTATATGGACATTATATTTACAATACACACATGCGATGTTGTCAATGAATTTTGATTTTAGATTAAAGAAAATAAGGAATTTGACACACGAAGAAGACAAAAAGAGTATCAAATGAGGCCTTCAAAAGTTGTATACCCCCAAGCAATCAAAGCTATCAATTATATAAACTGTGAAAAACTAATCAAAACAATTTGATCCACTACATCATGTATTAGATCAAGTCTAACGGTACCTAAAATTAGGAAAATGTGTAAGTATATACATTTATAAATTATAAATTATAAAACAATCATTTTATATGAATTTACTATGTAGATTTTTTTTCATGCGAGTAACCGAATAGCAGTTTTACTAACCGATGCTGCCATCGTTCGACGGTTAACCGGGTACTCATTGCCAACACTAGGTGAAACATATCATGAGAACAGAGCAAAATGGCTCTCTATATGTTGTAGGCCTATGCATTCCTATATAAAATTCTTTTTCTCTCATTTAGTGGTTTTATGCTGTAGGCCTATATGTTATTGTACAGTGTTCTTTTTCTCTGATTTAGTGGCCATTTATACGAGTGTTAGGGATACAGGAGCCAGCCTCTGTGATCTTCTCTATTCTGAATGGCCTGTGTCATCTCCGTATACTGACCTATAGGAAGGTGGTGCCGAGTTCTACTGCTCTGTATTACGTCTGGCATATAGTGGCATTGGTATGTATCTAAATGATATCATAGGTAAGTTATCACAAGTTTAGGGTTGTTCCTAAGACCTGTTGGCCGGGGAAGTTCCCCGCCTTTAATGCTGATATTGTAATTGCCCATTATTCTGGTATTCCCCCTCAACCCCCTGGAACACAATGCACCCTTCTTCTATTCTTTTAATCCCCCCCCCTGCTATTTCAGGTCACAGGGACAACCTCCCTTGAATGTGTGCTTTCAATCATTAATGTCTAGAGGATGATGGGACAGTTTATTTCAAGCTTCTGATTCAAATTCGTATATGGGCATGTTTCATTTGTTTTTGAAAATGAAATTTTAAAGAGTTCTGTAATATATCTCATTGTTCTATCCAGATAGGACTTCATGCCTGGACGTGGTCCACTATTTTCCACACCCGAGATTTTCCACTTACAGAGGTGAGTAGTAACAAGTCATGTGAGCAGATCTGATCGAATGGAAATCTAATTATGCCCCCTTCAAAGAAGGGAGGGCATATTGCTTTGCTGCTGTCTGTCAGTCCACCAGCAGTTTCCGTCATTTTCTTCGCAGAGGTTGAACATATTGAAATAAACTATGGTATACAGATTTATCATAAGAATATGTAGGTCAAATTCTGTTTTGGGTATGATTGGGCCACTTCTGGGAAAAATTATGCCCCATGGACTTAGAAAAATTATTAAGTGAAGGGAGCATAAGTGTTTTACAAACATCTCTTGTTAAAACTAGATTTTTGATCTGCTTCATCAAGAGTAAAGAATTATATCTTCTTAATCAAAGAAATTCATGTGTAACTATATAACTGTTTCTCAATTTCTACATGTTCTGTTAAATCAGTGGGCAGAAAATTATACAGGTTTCTTTGATTGCTATTCTTTCTTTCAACTGCATTAATTTGAACAGTGTTGAAGTACTCTGCGACAAATTTCCATAGAAACTTCATTACCTTGTACATAATTTAAATACCGATAAAATCCATTTATTAAGAAAAAGTATGTCTTTGGTATTAGAATGATTTGTTTGTGCAACTGAATGAGAGTTTTGTAATTCTGATTTCTATTTTCTTCAGAAAATGGACTACTTCTGTGCTTTCTCTTTAGTTCTAGCCAACCTAGGATCTTTATTGTGCAGGTAAGGTATAGATCTGTTTTCTGGGTTTTTGTTGGCGATATTTTACTTTATATACAGTCATGTAAATAAATAGCTGTTCAATGAATTGTTTGGCCTACTTCCTATCAATTTTCCTGACAGCGCAGCAGTAAAATAGACTTTATGTGCCTTTTTTTGCTTGTTAGATATTAAATGCTTAAGTTGTATTTGATTAATTATTAATTAACCCTAAGTTATTTAATTCAGCATGGTTATTTTAAAAGCTATTATAATTCTTTCTCTTGAAGATTTTTGTTATTTTCATTGTACAGTTTTATTTTTTTCTAGGATTCTAGGAACAGAAAAGCGACGTAGAATCACCATTGTTTTACTGATTCTTGTTGTGGTCTATGTACAACATATCTACTATCTGGCTTACATTAAGTTTGATTATGGATACAACATGAAAGTTAATATAGCATGTGGTAAGTATAGAAATTCTAATATTTAGTTTTATATCGATTGTATACTACTTTTAATTTGCAAGAACTTAATAAGGTGGTTACACTAAAGGAATGGTCATGTTTCTTAAAAATGGTTTAAAATGAATTGAAATGAAAAAATCTAAAGCAAATTGCACTAATTAAGTCATGAGATGTAAACAATGCCAAAAACTATTCCTTTCATAACTAAAATGTAAATAAAATAAAATTTCAGTATGGAGAATCTTCTTCAGGCAGTTTGAACTTAATAGGCTGGCTCTACCGTTGTAAAAATATTTTCTTTTAGGAAGTGCAGTGTTTTCCCTAAGAACCATTTACCGGCCAATCTGACCGCTTTAAATGACAAAAATGCCACTTTGAAATTAAGATTTGTTGTAAGGTCCACAGAGATTTTGTTCAAAAAACTTAGCCCCTAGCCTGTTACAGTTGATCTCTAACCCCTTACTTTGAAAACACTGCAGTGTGAATTTAGTAGGCTGGCTGTAGTATTTTATAGGCAGTGTGAACTTATTAGGCTGTCTGTATTGTGTTTTTAGGCAGTGTGAACTTATTAGGATGGCTGTATTGTTTTTTTAGGCAGAGTGAACTTAGACTGGCTATTTTTTTTAAGCAATGTAAACTAATTAGGCTGGCTGTATTGTTTTTTAAGGCAGAGTGAACTTAGTCTGGCTGTATTTTTTTAAGGCAGGGTGAACCTATTAGGCTGGCTGTATTGTTTTTTAAGGCAGAGTGAACTAAGACTGGCTGTATTGTTTTTAGGCAGTGTAAACTTATTAGGCTGGCTGTATTATTTTTGAGGCAGAGTGAACTTATTAGGCTGGCTGTATTATTTTAAGGCAGTGTGAACTTATTAGGCTGGCTGTATTGTTTAAGGAAGTGTGAACTTAGGCTGGTTGTATTATTTTTTGGCAGTGTGAACTTATTAGGCTGGCTGTATTGTTTTAGGCAGTGTGAACTTAGGTTGGCTGTATTGTTTTTTAGGCAGTGTGAACTTATTAGGCTGGCTGTATTGTTTTTTAAGGCAGTGTGAACTTATTAGGCTTGCTGTATTATTTTTTAGGCAGTGTGAACTTATTCGGCTGGCTGTATTGTTTTAGGAAGTGTAATCTAGGCTGGCTGTATTGTTTTTTAGGCAGTGTGGACTTATTAGGCCGGCTGTATTATTTTTTAGGCAGTGTGAACTTAGGTCGGCTGTATTGTTTTTTAGGCAGTGTGAACTTATTAGGCTGGCTGTATTGTTTTTTAAGGCAGTGTGAACTTATTAGGCGGAATGTACTGTTTTTTTAGGCAGTGTAAACTTATAAGACTGGCTGTATTATTTTTTAGGCAGTGTAAACTTATTAGGCTGCATCTGGCTGTTTGACCTAATTAGGCTGTCAGTATTGTAATTATAGGCAGTGGGAACTTTTTAGGCTGGCTGTATTGTTTTCTAGGCAGTGAACTAAGGTTGGGTGTATTGTTTTTTAGGCATTGTAAGTTAGGCTTGCTGTATTATTTTTTAGGCAGTGTGAACTTAGGTTGGCTGTATTTTTTTTAGGCAGTGTGAACTTTTTAGGCTGTCTGTGTTATTTTTTAGGCAGTGTGAACTTACTAGGCTGTCTGTATTGTTTTTTAGTCAGTGTGAACTTATTAGGCTAGCTGTATTGTTTAAGGAAGTGTTAATTAGGCTGGCTGTATTGTTTTTAGGCAGTGTAAACTTAGGTTGGCTGTATTGTTTTTAGGCAGTGTAAATTAGGCTGGCTGTATTGATTTTTAGGCATTGTAAATTAGGCTGGCTGTATTATTTTTAGGCAGTGTGAACTTATTAATCTGGCTGTATTGGTTTTTAGGCAGAGTGGACTTAGGCTGGCTGTATTTTTTAGGCAGTGAACTTATTAGGCTGGCTGTATTGTTTCTTGAGGCAGAGTGAATTTATTAGGCAGGCTGTATTGTTTTAGCTAGTGTGGACTTAGGCTGTCTGTATTATTTTTAAGGCAGTGTGAACTTATTAGGCTGTCTGTATTATTTTTTAGGCAGTGTGAACTTATTAGGCTTGCTGTATTGTTTTAGGAAGTGTAAATTAGGCTGGCTGTATTGTTTTGTAAGCAGTGTGAACTTATTAGGCTAGCTGTATTGTTTTTTTAGGTAGTGTTAATTTATTAGGCTGGTTGTATTGTTTTTTAAGACAGTGTAAACTTATTAGGCTGGCTGTATTATTTTTAGACAGTGTGAACTTATTAGGCCGGCTGTTTTATTTTTTAGGCAGTGTGAACTTATTAGGCTGGCTGTATTGTTTTAGGAAGTGTAAACTTAGGCTGGTTGTATTATTTTTTAGGCAGTGTGAACTTATTAGGATGGCTGTATTATGTTTTAGGCAGTATGAACTTATTAGGCTGTCTGTATTATTTTTTAGGCAGTGGTAACTTATTAGGCTGGCTGAATCATTTATTAGGCAGTGTGAACTTACTGTAAACCAACTTTTATTTGCGAGGACTTTATTTCGCGATTTTACGAGGGGAAAACTAGTTGGCGACGATTAATTTTGGAGATCAGCTCTTTCGATCTGTTAAGTGTTTATTAATAGACAGGGAGACTTTAAGTACCGGTTTGTGGCGAGAAATATTCGCGATGACGAGGCTGTCGCGAACTTCGCAAAAATTTCTCGCACGCGAATAAAAGTTAGTTTACAGTATTAGGCTGGTTGTATTGATTTAGGAAGTGTAAATTAGGCTGGCTGTATTGATTTTTAGGCAGTGTGAACTTATAAGGCTGGCTGTTAGTGTTTTGTTTTTTAGGCAGTGTAAATTAGGCTGGCTGTATTTTTTTTAGGCAGTGTCAACTTATTAGGCGGCTGTATTAATATTGTTTTAGGTAGAGTGAACTTAGGCTGGCTGTATTGTTTTTTAGGCAGTGTGATCTTATTAGGCTGGCTGTATTAATATTGTTTTAGGTAGAGTGAACTTAGGCTGGCTGTATTGTTTTTTTAGGCAGTGTGAACTTATTAGGCTGGCTGTACTGGTGTAGAAAACACTGGAGGGAGCTGCCCCACACAAGGAAGTGTCTGGTGGTGATGGTGGGGATGAACGTACTCCTGATGCTGGAGGTTCTCGACTTTCCTCCGATTTGGTGGACGTTTGACGCCCACAGTCTGTGGCATGCTGGGACAGTTCCCCTAGGAATTCTGTGGTACAGGTCAGTAAAAATTATGTCTGTACCCAAGCGAGATGATTTTATATTAAGTTATAAATATGTAGCTAATTCTTATTTCCGAGTATTTCTACCAGTATTTCCCACCGTTCTGGGAAATATGAGTATTTCCCGCTTTTTTGCCAACCTGCCCACTGATCATGGCAAGGAGCATGCAGTGGGTGTAAATGATTGACTGGGGATGCTTACTACTTCATGGCACCTGTTTCCACCTCTGATGTTTTAGAATTTATAGTGTTCCAGTGCATTTCTTACGTGTATAAATATCCATTAGTCCTGTAGTTAAAAAAGTCATTGATTCTTGTCAAATTTGGCTTTAAATGATATGACGAAAATTGTACAATTTTTAAGCATTTTAAATTTCATCTCAATTAAATCATTAATTTTTTTATTAAGCATGAATTTCAAAGCAAATTTTTAAAAACTAGCCTGGCTCCATTCAACAAAATTTCCATCTCAATTTATATCTCTAGGCATGACTATAGGGCCGACTCTTTCTAAAGGCCCCCAGGTTAAAAGTGATTATTTTATTTTTGAATATTTTGAATCTCATGGTACATTTAGCAAAAATGTCAGTGTTTGTGCATAACAAAAATAGATGTCCACTACCTCTATCAAATGCTACATGTAATATTCTAAAGTGAATGTGCTTGTTTTTGCAGCTTTATTATCGATGATGGAAAATATCTGGCTGAAAAACAGAAGAAGAAACTTCCTTGAAGAAGACCTCAATGTGTTCCATACAGTAACCTGAAATGTATCATGGGAATTGTGCAAGAATATTACACAGTGCTCATATTTACTTGTGGTACATAAAGTAATCCTTAATTTGTAAAATTTACATGTATCTTTTATATTTTGGGGTCACTCAGATGACCTAATGCATTCCATAATCATGCTAGTCTGCATCTGTAGGTTAATTAATATTTTTTCAGTGATATATTCTGTAACAACATTAAATTACTTAGAGAAGAAATTCAAAATTTCATGTATTAAGCCCCCCCCCCTCTCAAAATTAGTCAATCTTCAAAATTCCCTCTAATTCTCAGAAAACTATATGTAATAGACAAACTGCAATTATTAATCACCCTCAATATACAAAACTGTGATTTTTTTTTTCATAAACAATTATGATATTAAGGCCCCAGGCTTACTTGTTCATGTATGTTCATTAAAAAAATAACACTTTTCCCCCTTTAATTTTAGCCATTTAGCAAGAAAAGGCAAATTGTTTTCATAAATACGAAACAATCTTTTACCAATATGGCGTAATCAATACGAGTACATCTTTTTGTCAAAGCCCCCCCCCCCCCCCCCCATACAGAAACTGTTTGTCTTGTCTTTAACCTCTAGTTGTCTGCAACATGAATGTAGCATCTGATGAATCGTAACATTACTGCCTTTCTTTGATTTTAAAATATGTGATGTAAAAATAAATTATTGTCGATCTCATTCTCGTTAGAGTTAATGTGTTGAAAGATTTTTTTTTCCTTTTGGAATTGTGAGGTGAACACTGTTTGATCCAAACAAAGAAAGATAAACAAGCACATGCAGTCAAATCTCATTACATGTGTACAGTGGAGTCTCATTTATCCAGACGCTTTGGTTCCTAGTCAATTTGTCTGGATATGTGAAGCGTCCGGATACCTGAATCACCAGTTAAACAAGACAAAATAACATTAAAAAAATTCCGTTCCTATGAGAAATCTCGATACTGAAGCATCCGGATATCTGAAGGTCCACTGTATCTTGAAATCAATTGGACTGAGGAGAAAACTTTTAACTTAAAGTTTTAATTATTAACCTGGTAATATTGAAAAAGTATTGAAAAGTTTACATTATTGAGTCAACATACAATTAAGAAATGAATTTAATTTTTGAAGATTCATGAGGTTATGAGCTACAAGGCTTCACGCCGGCATATTTCATGAAGCGCGTTAGCCCTTCATGATAAATATGCCGGCGTGAAGCCTTGTAGTTCATATACCTCATGAATCTTCAAAAAATTAAATTCATTTCTTGTATTTACATTATTTTTCTGATGACTTGCCATAAATTTACACCGTTCAACTGTCATTTTTAAAACAAAACAGTGTGCACTATATTTTGTGACGTCAAGAGCGGTATTATGACGTAACAATGGAGATATTCATGCTTATTCGTGATATATACCTAATGTAGTTCATGAGAAAATATACTGCATTTTATTTTGTAAAGAATCATATGGGAAATTTATTGGAAATGTAAATATGAGGCATTAAATATTACATCATATGTGTATTAAAATGAAAATGTATGATAATTTCTAGTGTTTTCCCCAAGAACCGGCAACGGCCAAATTGACTGCTTCAATTGACAAAAATGCCCGTTTGAAATAAAAATTTGTTGTAAGGTCCACAGAGATTTGTTCATAAACCTTGATCATGCCCTAGCCTGTTACAACTGATCTCTGACCCTTTACTTTGAAATAAAGAGAAAACACTGAATTTCATCATTTTAAATTATGATTGACCTGCCAGCTATCAAACACTATTAAAGAGTGTTTCATCATGAGATGTATCTTGATACTGAGAAAAATTCAACACTATATAACAGAGAAACTTGGTTTATTTTTCTTCAAAGCTTAGTTCATATTAAATTGAACATTCAAACAAATGTACACTAATTAACATTCTGACAAATCGCATCTGTTCAAAAACAAAACAAAAAAGCAAAGTTTTACAACAACTTTATGGTAAACATATATTTTATTCAACATAAAACAGGCTTTATATATACATTCAGCACAACTTGATTGTGTATACATGTTATATATGTATACACTATTAAAAATATCACAGAGTATAAATATGCCCCCTCTAATAGTGCATTGGTCCAAATATGGTAACATTATGAGACCACAGTGTTTAAAATGAACTTTGAAATTTTTTTTCTGAGGACTTCCAGTGTCCAGAAAAATGGTGGGAGCTCAGACATTATGATAAATTCAAATTGTAAGTGTTTTGTAAAACAGCCAAAACTGCATTCAATTGTAATTGCATATAAACATTCTGAATATTAGGATCAAATTCTTTCATTGTATCCATTTCTTAAATTTATAGTGATCCATTAGTTTTATTATGTTTGTCTATTTTCTTCACATTCCACTCAATTCATTCATTGTCTTTAATTTTGGGTTTGCACATAAACACATCCATGCACCCAAACCTTTAATTATCTTATCTTAGTTTTTTCTACCACACAAATCCTAGCCTCTTTTTAGACTTTGTCTGTCCATAAATGCTATCTTTAGTTTCCTCGGTGGAATCCCTCTGGTAATGGGGCATCTGTTTCCCGGATTTATCCGACACCATGTAACTCGGCCTAATCCCGCCCTTTCCTTCAAACACCGGACCCTTGCCCCCTCCGGCCCCGTTTTTGGCGGCCTTCCTGAGGGGGTAGACGTTGCGGCCACCCTTCTCGCAGTGTTCGATGACGCGCCCTGCGTACTCCTGGAATTGGTCCTCTTCCACGGCCAGCAGGGCTTGGTTTGCCTGATCCAGGGCCAACTTCTCCTGCTCTTGTTCAACCTCTTTCTGTTTTCTCTGGTTCTGGAATTATTATAAGTAATTAAATTACACTTAAATGTACAGGGTAAAAAAATACCATATTTCTGGGGATATTTTTGTGTGTTGCAAATTTTACAAAAAAGGGTAGATTTGTGCAGGGGTTTTTTTTAGGGAGGGGGCTATATAAAAAAAAAGTATTGTTTTTATGACAAACAATAAGTGACATTATATCTGCCTGTTTTTTTTTTTTTTGCAAATTAGAAATGATTGCCAAAAATATGAAAAATAGTTCATTGCAAAGAATGCATAATACTATAAATCAACTCGAGAAATTTTTGCAAGGTTCACAAGATACTCGACCTCACAAATATTTTTCACCGCGAACTAGTCCTTAAAGTCTATGTGTCTATTCACAACAGATCCAACAAAAAAATTTAATTGTCTTGAACTAGTTTACCCTTGGTGAATTGCAAAAATAAGTCATTGCGAATAAAAGTTGGTTTACAATTTATGGTACATCTAAGATTTTACATTCAAGTATTGAAACTGTTCTAACTCTTATACATCGATCACCAGTAAACTAGAAAATCTAGACGTACCACTTGTTCCTGGTGGAAGTTCTTGAGGCCCACTGCGTCCTCGCGCCTCCTCATGTGTTTCTCCTCCTCGTTACGTCGGAAGATCTCGTCAGCAGCCTGTCTGATCCTCACCATCTCTAGCTCTTGTCTCCTCTCCTCCTTCTTCTTCTGCTCCGCCTCCCTCATCTAAAGTACAATACAAGAACATTAAAAATCCAGAAAGTTACCCTCCCCCGTCACTTTTGTTTTCAGATAACTTAATAGCACTTATGATTAGAGGTTAACATCACTTTTGTTTGAGGTTAATATCTTGTTTAGAGGTTAATATAACTATAATTACTGACCTGTAGATTTCTGTGTTTAGCACTCTCTTCCATGTCCTTCCTGAGCTTGGCTTCCTTCTCCGCCTCTTCCTTTGCTCGTTTCTCTTCCGCCTCCTCCACGGCTCGGTGAATTCTCTCGTCTTCGTCGCTGACTTTCTGTTTCAGCTGAGCGGCCAGCTTCTCTCTAATCTGTTCTAGATTTCTCTGTTTCTCACTAAAAAGAAAAAAGTGCTTGGTCACATTTTGTGCTAGATTTGGCACTAGATAACTTCCTTTTTAAGAGTAGTAATTGGCTATTTGTACTCAAATATGCCTTGAAAATCAAAAAAATTGTAGTGGGATGAAAAATGTGTCAAATGACTTATGTACAAATAACTGACTGCAATTAATGGAGAATAGATTTGACATTTACCAAAAGATTTTTTGTACAATGGAATTATCAATATCTGTTGAAAGTATTACAAGGAAACTCTTTTTCACAGATTTAGTAGGCAAGGATATTGAACTGTCTGAAGTTTGAAATATTTAAAACTGTGATAAGGGGAATAACTCTGTCACAATAAACAATAATGACTTTTTTTCTTTAGGGGGAATCTCAGTTTTAACATTTGTTTCTCATGAACTTGCAGATCTGTAAAGGGGGAAAACTCTGTGAGATCTTACTTGTGAATCTGTTGTTCTTTCTCAGCTCTTAGCTTCATCATTTTTCTCTTGGCAGCAGCAAAAATTCTGCATTCCTCATCTTCTTCCTATGTACAAAAAAAATAAATTAATTTTTACAATTGAATATTACAAGAATTTCTTTATATCTCTACAATACTGTAGCATTATTTATACTTATACCTAATGAATGATCTGAATTACTAGCATATATGCTGTATATAAGACCTCTCATTTGTGTTGGAGAGCATTAGTGAATATTTTCTCCAAAAGTTGGACTGGAAGGGATCCCACTTGCAATTTTTTTTTTA
>PRKT01001146.1:107722-125634 GCA_003671525.1 Saccostrea glomerata
GTCATAATTAGACTGGAATGATTTACTTACAATGGAGAGTAGCACCCCTTTGTCATAATTAGACTGGAATGATTTACTTACAATGGAGAGTAGCACCCCTTTGTCATAATTAGACTGGAATGATTTACTTACAATGAAGAGTAATGCCCCTTTGTCATAATTAGACTGGAATGATTTACTTACAATGGAGAGTAGCGCCCCTTTGTCATAGTTAGGCTGGAATGATATCTGTTGGGGAAATTCTCCAGCTTCTCCTTGTATTAGTCCACTGAAAAAAAATATTAACAACAAAAATTTCCTCTGTTCTTACACATAACTATTTTGAGCTCACTTTGCAAGCAGCTCTTCGCTGGAAGACCAAGATGAAGGTTTTTATTAATGAATACATTCATTTTCCCCATTTATGTAAGCAGCAAATCCAACAATTATTTCTGTTCATCAGTAATGGAAGAAAAGAAAGAGAAAAGCCCCAGCTATATTTATGGTGGAGTAAAACAATGTTAATTTTTTTTCTATCAGAATCCAAAAAAAAAAAAAAGAAAAAGAAAACCCACTTACCATGGAGTAATCTCCAACATGGGGTTTATCTTTGTCCTGAAGAGGGCTACAAATGGCAGGACCTGACCCCGGTCATCTACAAAATACAACAACAAAAAAAATCCATACATGTTAACCTGAAATGGTGAAAAAGAGGGAGATTTTTACCCCAAAAGAGGGAGCATTGTGCGCGGCATTTTCCGCGGCATTTTTTGCTAAATATTCAACCCATATACCTATTATAATGAATAAAGAGATTAAAAACAATACTAAATGAGACATAAGTTTTTATTTGTGTTCTTCACAGTAGGTTTTAGTGGCTGTTCTTGCCATTTGGAGAGTTGCCTTTGTTGGAATTGACTGAAAGCAAACATTGTCATTGTTAAGTTTACTTGCTAGAATGGAACAGATGGTCTCCTGAGATAACTCTGATCTGAAACTGGTTTGGATTTTCTTTAAACAAGAAAACACTCTTTCACATTCAGAATTTGAATTTGGAATTGCCATCATGGCTTTAACAATAGAGCAAAGTTTGGGAAATCTGAGTTCATCATTGGCCAGCTTCTTTTGGGACATTTCAATCCAAAATGTGTTGATTTCCTGTTCAGCTGATGGAAGGTCATCATCAGGGGAAACCACATAATCATGACACTCATCAGTCAAAGAGTCCAGGTCCTCATCTTGAAGAATCTTGAACCTTTTAGCCAAGTTCATTGCTGAATTAGAAGAATAAAAAAAATATCAGAATGCATGATTTAAAATTTTTTTTTAAGTGCACATGTCTTTGAAATAGATAAAAATGTAGTAACCTGTCTCAGCTGTAACATCCTTTTTATTCTGGGGGTCAATGATTCTGAGATCCTGTAACAAAGAATCCTTAAATGGAAATTTCTTCACCATCTTAGAAACTACAGTCTGGTAGAATTTTCTGACAAACCTATAATGATAATAATGAGATGATTTCTATATTTTATTATTTTTTTCTTTTCTTAACCCCCATCCCCGCAATCACGCATTTTAACGCATATACCGTTGCCCCGCAATCACGCATTTTAACGCATATACCTTTGCCCCGCAATCACGCATTTTAACGCACTTACAGTTTTTGTTCTACAATGAGGCACAGTCATGTATATTTGTATATATTAACATAAAAATTTTACCGGGAAATCAGATAATTAAACTTAATGACGTCATAATAAGAATATACGTAATTATTTGTGTCAGAGTTCGGGTTTACAACTGATGCAATGGAACCTTACCATAATCGGAAATACTCGTGGTAAATTTGTAAGGGTTTTCAAAAATGACTGATTTTTCCTCTGATTTGTTTGATGATGACAGTGACTGCCACAGTACTTTAAGTGATTTAAGCTCTGAAAATCTTTCGTTATCGAGCCTCTCTGATTCGGACCTAGATCTAACCGATACGGAATCTAATGATGAACAAGGAATGGCACCAAAATGGACTTCCATCTTACAAGATATTGATGTACCGCCCTTTGTTTGTACTACGGGGCCAACGGAGAAAGTGCAATGTAGTGAAACAGAAAAAGATTTTTTCGAAAATATTTTTGATTCAGATTGTATTTCTACATTAGTAACAGGCACTAACAAATATGCCCTTGAGGAACAACAAAGAAAAGGTTTGCTATTAATTTACAGTTATAATATAAGTAATGTCATGTAAATATGATTGTAATATCTATAAAGGAAAATTGACATGATAGTTAAAGAATAGAGCTAAGGCAGACATAATATTAAATTTCGTAAAATTTTGTAGCACTTCATACGAATCAAGTGTTTTATAAAAAGTTATTGAGAAGTAAACACGCATGCTGATATTGAACAACCTTTTTTCATTTAAAAATCTGCAACTTGTGCATAAGTTTATCTATTCAAAATATATAACTTTGGGCAATATATAGCTTATCAGTTTAGAAAATGACAAATATGACTTACAACATATACCGTAATACATTGAAGGTAAAAATAAATATATAAATAAAGACCTATTATAATTATATTGTAAACCTATACAGTGTATATATAATATATTGTATTTTATATTATTATTTTAAACAAATAAATCGTAGAAGCTAAATCATGGAATTAGTTAATTAAACGGAACTATACTTACTTAAAGTCAACACGTACACATATAAACATGCGTTTTTAAAATTTTATATATACTACTACATCCTTGAAAAATGCCCGTGTGCTAAAAACTTATTATTTATCAAAAATGTATGAAAGACATGCTGTTCTTTTTATTTATTTAATGTTTTCTGTGAATCATACGATAAAAAAATTGTAGAACATCGCGACTACATCTCATTTTGACTGAAAATGAAATGAATGCATAATTTAAACAATTTTAAAAATAATACTGATTCGAAGTTAATATCAACTCTCATTGTAGTGCCACTTTTTTGGAAGGGGGGGGGTCCTCCAATTTGCACTGTATTAATATTAATTTTATTTATAGTACTGAAGCTTATCACACATTTGCCAGGTAGTCAGTAATAAATATATTAGGTGAAAGGTTAAAATTCTTAAAACAACTGGTAAAGAAGGGGGGGGGGGTATCCAGATTTACGGTAATTAATTTTTAAGGAATGCTGGCTTCCAGGAAGTAATGCCCTTAAAACGCTACGAAAAAATAACTCAGTATTTGCACTGCAGCGCAGAGAACATGGAGGATACGCTTTATAAAATTCGCCCTATTCTGGATATTGTTTCAAAAAACATGTCTGAATCCTACAACCCCCGGAAACAGCAAACCATAGATGAAGGCATGATAGCATATAAAGGAAGACATAAGGTAGTAAAGCATAACTTCTTCATTTATTGATGTACCTGAAAGTATTTTTGTTACAAAATGCTTTAACCCCCCCTTCCTTTCCCTGATTTAAGAATTTGAGTTTTATGAAATGAGTGCTTCCCCTTTGTTATGTTGATTTTTTTAAACGATGCGTTTTTTTCTTTGTCTCCAATTTATAATGTGCATAAAATACCTTGCTATCTTCATTTATAGGCCAAACAGTATATACCCTCCAAACCTACTAAATGGGGATTAAAAGTTTGGCTCCGGTGCGACAGTTTGTCTGGATTTTGCCATCAGCTTGACCTGTATCTCGGAAAGGATCAATACAAGGGTATTCCTGTTGGCCAGACAGTAGTCTTTAAACATACGGAGGAATTACAGGGCAAAAACCATCACGTTTTCTTTGACAGCTTTTTTACTTCAGTCGAACTAGCAAAGGGTCTACTCGCCAGAAAGATCTTCTGTTGTGGAACTATTGTGAGGAATAGAAAGGGATTCCCTAGCGACCTGAAGTCAGTGACGCCAAAGTTCCAAGGAGATTACGTAACACGGTATATATCTGAAACTATACTGAAATGCGGTTTCGGGCCTGATTTATAAATACTGCCTTTTTAAACGTAACGATTGTGAAATATGTGACTAATAAGTAAATTCTTTCTCGTTACAGACAAGATGGCCAATTAACAGCTACTGTGTGGATGGATAACCGACCCGTGTCAGTTTTGTCAACAATGACATCGCCGCTTGAGATGGCTACTAATGTATCCAGGCGACTGAAAGATGGTACAGCTGTATCCGTCCCCCGACCACAAAGTATCGGGCATTAACAATCATATTTTAGGGGAGTTGATTTATTTGATCAATTGCATTCGAAATATCCAGTCGGCAGGGCAAGCAAAAAGTGGTGGAAATATGTACTTCACTTTCTTATCAACACTGCTATCATTAATGCCTATATTCTTATGAAAGAAAGTCGACCCCAGCTTCCTAAGAAGAAATACCGACAGCTGGACTTTAGAATCTCGTTAGCTCAGCATTTGATTCGATCTTTCAGGACACCACTAAGGGCAGCAGGGAGACGCACCTTAAACACGCCGACATGTCACAGTTTCTCAAAACTATAGTGAAGAAAAGATCCTATTGTAAACAATGCTCAAAGTCGACACCAAGGAAAAGGAAGGATACTGCATATGGTTGCAGTCTTTGCGATACCCATTTATGCGGAAAACAATGTTTCTCATTGTTTCATGGGTTCTTATCAATAGAGGAATAACTCAAAGTGTTCAAATGAATACAGTTATTGGGTTGGGGTGATATGTGCTGTATAGAACCCGAGTTATCGGATTGTGTGGCAAAATTCAAAATTATAATGGCACAGTTTTTTAATGAAATGTGACTGATATCATGCGTATTGTGAAAATATTTCAGTTATATAGTGTGTTCACAATCCTTTATATTCTGTACCTTAGATTCAATGTATTGATAAATAATTTTAATGGTCTAAAAATGTTTTCAACTTGTGTCAATGTTAAACAAGTTTCCCACATATTAATTTGAAAAACAATTATACATTTATTGTAATTCTTCGAATAAAATTACAGTAGGAATTGCAACGATAAAAATTAATCGTCAAATATGGAAACGTTTGCCTTTCTGCGTATATGGCCAAAAAAAATCCTTTTGCTGTAAATATAAATGTAAAAACGAAAAACTAGATTAGATGCATTTTAAGTACACAGATTTACCGCGCAGATTGCCAAGGAAGTTTTATACATCTAACGTACGTATAATTTTATGAAAAAGGAATTAGTTGCGATGATTTTTTTTAAATAAAAAAAATTAAATTGTAAAACATCTGATTGGATAAAACAAATAGGATATTCTGAGGGATGATTGATTGCAGTATGTTTATACATACATGTACTGTGGAAAATAGAATATCAGTATTCACAGTTAATAAAGCATACACTATACTAGAAAAAAATTCCGCCAATATTATGTTCAAAATCTAAAATTAAAAAAAAACGATAAAGCTACAGTTCCGCGGCTACATATAGTGTATATGTACATGTGACCGAAGAATTTAAAAAAAGGGGGTATAATAATAGGTTTGTTTCTGTCTTCAATATCAGAACGGAAATGGAACCCAACAACTATTTTGAACATTGTTTTATATTTGATAAACTTATTAATTATTTTTAAGTTACAAAGCTATGATACACTGTGCTAATTAAAAAATGTAATATATCCCACAAAAAAATAAATAAATAGGATAAAATGACTATTTAAATATTTTAAATTCAGCTTACAAATGGATGTGCAAATGATATACAATAATACGCTTTCTATTTTATAATGAAAAGCGCTACATAAATACCATTAAACTCTACATATGGAAATACGTATTTTCAGTACGTAATCGCAAGTGCTCTGCGAGGACAGGGATAACGTCATCAAATGTTAACAAATGTAATGCTATTATTACGTCACAGTCAGCGCAAGGGGCAAAGAGTTAATGTTGTTTATCATGTTTCAAAGTGATAAATTTTGATTCTGTATTATATACTTACATGAAAAATCTTGATGGTGTTGCAATTGGAATGTTTTCCTCCTCTTCTGCCAGGAAGGATCTAGCTGACATTCCAACAGCCAGGAGTTCATCTGAAAGTTGGGCCTCATCAGAGTAGAATGGGACTTTAGCTTCTCTGTCTCTCTATGTTTCTTGATGTCGTATTTTCCGCCATGGCTTACAGAGAAATCTGTATGACAAATAGTGCAAAATGCGTACAGATCACCTTTTTTACTTCTGTGAATGAAGTCAAAAGTTTTCAGCCATTCATTGTTGAAGCTAGAATTGTATCTTTTCCTTTTTCTTGGCGGGGATATCGACGACATTTCTCGTCTCTAATGTAATCACTGAGATGTGTTCACCGGTCATTGTCAAAAGCAAGCTTGAAATCCACGTATTCAAAAAAGCGTTTGCGTGTTCCCGATTTAAATCACGCAATATCTTGAAAAAATCAACGAGATTTTAGGATTTACATAACAAACAGCTGACAATGGCTTCAAAATGGCCACTTTGGAAAATAAAAATTTCGTTTTGTAGGAAAAGCGGTAGATTTGCGAGTAAAATCGGTAGGCGGGAGATGAGGTGAAAAAGCGGTAGACTCCCGCCTAAATCGGGAGGGTTAACATGTATGAAAATACAGTGTAATGTACAACAGACAGTAAATAGAACCTGACCCTGGTCATCTACAAAATACAACAAAAAATACAGTATAATGTACAACAGTGAATCAAACCTGGCCACAGTCCTCTTAAATACAAACATTATAACAGGCAACTAACACAGAAGGCTAAGATTTGGAACATTAAAGTTTATCTGTAAGATTGGATATGGTGCTCCAAAGTCACTTCTAGCAAGAAGAAATTGCTGCCATTTTTTATATCAAGAAAAATAGCTATAACAACTTCAGCAGAGGAAATAAGCCCAAACCCTTGCTGTGACATTCACCCTCCAGTGGTGTCAGTAACCACACTGGTGATGGTGTCTCCTTTAATCATTGTTAACGTACCATGTAGAGTTACAGCTAATCTTTTCCCTTGTCTATCAATGTTAAAGGTGCTTGGACACAGATTTGAAGTTAATATTTTCTCATTTTTTCTGTATAATATCACGAATTATATATTTTTATAGCATTTCACACAAAAATTAATTAAAAATCTTATTTCATTTAAAAGTTATTAAAACTTTAAATTTTTTGGCAGGTTTGATTGACACATCCTTGCACTTTCACAAAATTTTAACTTTATTCTTAATCCTTAGAAAAAATTGCCAATTTTGATGTGTTTTAATGAGAAATATTAAAACTTTTATCAAGAAAAATAATTTTATTCAGAGTAGAAATGTTAGAAAGCAAAACACCTTCACAAGTATCGTCATTCCGAACTAAGAGTTGCGTACAGAGTTTAGCAAATCGAGCACACTCGTGTTATGTACACAGTTTTTGTAAACAGGGCTCAAGTTCTGTTAATGTTTATATTTAGAATTCACTGGGTGCGTTCAATCGTCAGTCTGCTTACCACAACTGCACGGACTGACAATATATTGTGTGTTTGTTTTTGCTTTCCAACATGTCAACTCTGAATTTCTGGGTTATAGTATTAATATTTTTTATTTATACAAAACGAGATTGCCACTTTTCCTAAGGATTAAGAATAAAATTAAATTTGTGAGAGTGCAAGGATATGTCAATCACACCCGCCAAAAAATTTGAAATTTCAATATCTTTTAAACAAAAAAAGATTTTTAATTAATTTTTGTGTGAAATGCTATTAAAATATATAAGTCGTAATACAGTAAAACTTCTCTAAACCGGCCAGCTGCCGGACTGAATAAAATGGCCGGACTAGAGGGGTGGCCGGTTTCCCGAAAGTCTAACATACTGAAGAAATGCAGAACTATGTGACAGATGCTAGGAAAAATATATAATAAATGTCTACATGTTATTATTCACCGGCAGACACGTAATGTATTCTGAAGGTCTGAAAAAATGAAAAATTATTAGGGAGGAAAAATTCTTTATACATGTTGATTTTTATCAAAAGAAATTAAAAAAATAAGAACAGAAAAAAACATGGAAAGATACTTTATTAACCATATGCGAAGAAATAAACCAGACCCTTTACCTTAACTGAACTCTGTACAGTATACTGCATGTGTATCTTTGAATCGCTTACGTCATTGAAAAATTGTTTGTACTTCAGTCAAAAGTAAATAATTGAAACATTTCTGAGCAAAACTTCTGTTATTCTCATTATGAAATTTATGTTTTGATAAACATTTCATTTTATTTTTTTTTCTTTAGCATTTTTTAACAGTGCCAAATTTTAAGGCCGCTTATGTATATTTAAAACGATGATGCAATATGGCGTGCGATAATTTGTTGATTCATTCTGTGATTTCAATGTAGTTGCTTGATAATTTATTAATTCAAGTTTAATTGTTGTTAATCATATGTACACAGCTTAGACCAACCATTTACGTAGTCTGGCACGATGACTACCCCTTCAAGACGGCTAAACAATAGAAAACCTATTGAGGCCATATTCAGTTTTTCACACCTCTAACTACTCGTTGGTAGGCTGTTTTTCACACCTCCGGCCAATGATTATAACCCCTCCGGCCAATGACAGTTAAATTTCTTGCAATCGAAAAGTGGCCGGTATGATGAGGGGAAATTTCCTACGTTTCTTAACTTTTGTTCTTGGAAAAGTGGCCGGTGTCCGGTTTTCAGGGGTGGCCGGTTTTGTGAGAGTTTATTTGTAAAGAAATGTAAAGAATTTTGCCGGGACTTATAAATTTGGCCGATGTTCAGGGAGAACCGGTTTCCAGGGGGGCCGGTTTGGAGAAGTTTCACTGTATTATAGAGAAAATAATAACTTCAAATCTGTGTCCAAGTACCTTTAACGTACCATGTAGAGTTACAGCTAATCTTTCCCCATGCCGATCCATCACCATACTCTGTACATGTCCCCCTATCCTGTGTAAAAAGAAAATCACAGAAAAATTAGTTAAATACAGAACTACAATTTCAAAGTGTCTCTTTATTTTATCCATGATACATGAAGAAATGTTCATGTCCTCTTCTGTAAATCAATATCAAATTTAATATAGGTATCCGGTTTACTTTTCATATGATTTCAAATTGAATGACATGAAAATACCCTATTTTCTACATAATTCTGCTAAAGCCGTAAAATACGGGAAAAAGAAAGTTGAATTTGATTATGACGTCATAATGGATCTAGCACCAACAAATTAGTCTCAAGTTATTTACTAGATCTTGACCTTAATTATTGCATTTCCATGCCATAAAACCATCGTTTGCGTCCTAAGTCTACAGGACTTTTTATCTGACGTCATACTTTCGTCACTTTATCGGTTCGGGTATTTCCGATTTTGTCGGAAACTTCCGAGAAGTTCGGAATTTCGATCCCGATGTTTGGGAAGTGATTACTTTTTATTATTTTGTTTTCTTTCTTTTTTTCTTGAATGATAGGCAGTTCATGTGTAGGTTTATGATAGTACATAACTGCGCTCGCCCCAACGGTCATACCGTAAAACATATTATTTTTCTGTAAATAAAAAGCTGGTTCCTTACATTTTTTCTACTCAAAAGTGTTCACCAAAAAAAAGGAAGAGAATGTCTTCATGCTACCTGAATAACAGGGTACATAAAAATGAATGGGGAAAAGACTGTATTTTGAACTCTCTTTGACGATTGTTATAAAAAAGAAAATATAATGTCAAGTTTTTGTATGCGAGGGTGTGTGTGTGTGTTTTGCTATTCCTATATAAAATATATCTTTACAAGTAAATACAACAATAAATTAACTTATTTGTGTTACTAAGCAAGAAAAAGAACGACTGAGTATAAAGTGTTACAATTAATCAGGTTAGAACTTAAAAGGATTGTATAGATTTCATTTTTTATTTTAATTAAATATTTTACTTGTATGTTATTAAAGGGTGTCAGCAGCTCTATAGTAAATACGTTTGACTTTAGTGCTAAATTTTAAAAATCACTGGATTCTACCGACAGCAAAGAAACACTTGAGAAATGCTATTTTACAAGTTTGAGAAATGAGTTACCGTTTATGAATAACAGTGATAAAAGGCCTACAAACTGGCAGAAGAAATTCCATGTAGCCAAAGCGAAACCCAAAATACTAACCCTCCTCGTTTACACAGTTAAAAGTTACGCAATTTAAAACCCAAATGCTATGCGTGACGTCCTAGTGTGCAGTGTTTAGAGAGCTCTTTCTTAACCGGGTACTGTTTTTTAAAATCAATATTTTGTAAAGAAATATGGTGTTAAAAGAAAATAAATTCCACAGATAATTACAAACAGAATGAGTGCACACGTTGAAAATAGTAATGCTTTAGTACAAAATCATATGGCACGCCAAATTCACAAAAATGAGATAAACCTAGTTTCACAATTGATAAACTAGGTTTATCGACTGTAAACTATAGTTTACAAACCGTAAACTAACGGTGTTTTACTATTTATAACTTTATTTCTTCAGATTTGGAGTTCCTCTGTGTTTTACTATGTATTACTTTATCTCTACAGATTTCGAGTTCCTCTGTGTTTTACTATGTATTACTTTATCTCTACAGATTTGGAGTTCTTCGGTGTTTTACTATTTATAACTTTATTTCTTCAGATTTGGAGTTCCTCTGTGTTGCGCTATGTCCCTCTTTACTTTATCCCCAGTGATGAGATACAGAACGTTCAGTACCATCACCCACCCCCACCCACCCTCAACGGTCACCTACTGTCACCTATAAATAGACCTACCTGAACCGACACTCAGGAATTCTAATGGAGAGGGATGAAGAAATTGTGTACAGTTATCATTAATGGGAACCTGAATATGACTGTATCATTATATTAAATTGTCCATAGATATGTATAAATAATGTGGATGTGAAAGTACATGTACAACGTGGATTACTTGAAAGAGTAAAAGTTGCATATGTAATAGTTATGAAATCATGACTTTCAGATGCTGTGTGTGTACTATTCGTCAAGATTCAGTTCATGTGTAGGTTGTTTGCGTAATTAAAACAATCATAAAATTAACACTGTCAGTAATTTTTCATAACATAGTCGTGTGAGGTTATGCACTTTAGTGGTGTTAATGAAAAAAAAAACACGAAAAGGGGATGTGGAATGCATTTAAATTATAATGAAATGTTAAGTGAGCTCTAAACACTTTTTAAGTTTTTGGACTTAAAAAAATATACATGTAATGGTTTGCATATTCAGACTATTTTTTTCACTATAGGGTCCAAGCCCTATTTCTGCAGGGAAAATGTTCAAAGACAATGGAGAATGCATTAACAGAAACAATGTTGTTTACTTACATTGGGAAAATAAATGGAAATAATTAATTCAATTACTTGTACTTGGTCTGATATACATGTAATGCTAAGCATATTTTTGTCTATTAAAGTTGTGTAGTTAACTGTAAATAACCAAATTTTTCAAGGCAGATCATTCTAACACCTTAAAACTACCCTACAATTAGAACTCTTTAGTGTGCATTGTTTAGAGCTTCCTTAAGCTAACAAACAGTGATCATGTTTAAAAGTCTATTTAGAGGTTTTTCAGCCTGGTAAGTAACTTTAAGAATTATATCAATTACCTATGGTAACCCCTATTCTACTCAGTAAACCAACTAGTACTATTTGTGTAACAGGGACAATTATTGCTTCTGCTGGGGACCTCTGGCTTGCCAGTCCAGTGCTCTACCAATTGAGCTAAAGGGTTAACCCACTAGCCCAAGCTAGTAGGATGCCATTTATCTAACACTACCACATTGTCCCCCTCCAGAGAATGAGATGTCCTCACCTTTTTCGGAGTGCCGACACCTGTGGGGGCGAAGTTCTAGGGGCAATCACTTTCACCCGCCAGAGAATACCCGAGTCCCAACGTGGGCGCCAGATGTAACAGGGACAATTATTGCTTCTGCTGGGGATTGAACCTGGGACCTCTGGCTTGCCAGTCCAGTGCTCTACCAATTGAGCTAAAGGGTTAACCCACTAGCCCAAGCTAGTAGGATGCCCTTTATCTAACACTACCACATTTGTATCATCTTTTATTTGCGATTCTTCGGTTTGAAATCAATCCATGACTGACGAAACATTCTCTATAAATACTAGCTGCAGATCTGTAGCGTTATGGTTTTATATATTTGTCTTTGACCATAACGCTACAGATCCCGTTCTCCACTTTCTAGCATTGGTCAATCAACTACATTGTACTTTTCACTCCCCAATTCTAGACACATTCTGTAGCCGATATGTATAGTTTATCCACCTTCCAACCATTTATAGTTGTCTCTACAGGCAATAAGCTGGAAGTGAATTTTCAGTAATCTAACAAATAATTTTAATCAAGCGAGTTTATCACTTGTAGAGATGACTATAAAGGGTTGGGAGATAAAATAAAATATACAGATTAGTTAAATAATGTGTCTAGAATTAGGGGTTGAAAGGTAGTTGATTGAACGATGCTGGAAAGTGGAGAAATTCTCCCCAAAAAAGCGCAAAATATATTGCGCCGTAAATTGTACCTTTTTTGCACTACGGGATCTGTAGCATTATGGTCAAAGACAAATATATAAAACCATAACGCTACAGATCAGCAGCTTTATGAATACTGTAAATCACTTTTTATTCGCGAGAACTTTATTTTCGCGTAATTACGCGAGACAGTGTGCTCGCGAAAATTTTAATTCTCGGGTATAATAGTACATGTATTCCTTAAGATTATATAGAACAATAACCGTTATTCGTGAAAATTTTGTCTCGCTAATCAAGAATAAATGACTATCTAGCGAAAATAAGGTCTCGCGAAAAGAAAGAGGGCGTATAAGGCGTGTACAATCCCCCGCTCTGAGACAAAATGTTTATCAATTTTCAAAATTCACAGAAAAGTTATATTTTTCTAAAATCATGTTCTCAGTAATGTCCTCTTCAAAACACTTTATTATTTTATTTTACTAAACGACTTATCATTTGATAATCTTTATTTCAAAGTTGACAGTTCAGCATATTTAGTGGAAAATGGGTTTATAGAGCTATAAAAAACGAATTTTGAACATGAATGGGTCAAGTCTCCATTTTTCTTGAACGCTTAAATGATGGAAATGTGAATGTGAAATCTATTTTATTTGTCCAAAAAATGGAATCTGAACCCATTCTATATGAAAATCGAACTTTTCTGAAAAAATTTATGCTTCAACAAACCCGTTCATTTAAATCACACTGAAAGACGTCAATAATGCATATACTTCGTAGCGTAGTGGTTAAAGCGGCTGGTCTTGGACCAAACCTGTGCTATGGAGAGTGTTCGAATCATACGTGAAGCTTTTTCTTTTTTGTTTTCAAATGTCTTAAAACATGAGTGAAAAATAAATTATTGATAAATTACTTACACAATGAAATACAGAATTTGATGTGTAAAAGATGATATAAACCATAAAATTTTGAAAAAATACTACTTTTAGAATTGAGAAAAGTCTTTTTTCAGAGCGGGGGATTGTCCTCGCCTTGTACGCCTCCATTCTTTAGTGATCTACAGTACTAATACTAAGCAAAATAATTGGTTTGCACCAATTAATATTTGCAGGTTTAAGTTTGTCAGAGAATTCACGGATATTTTTCACACGCAAATAAAAGTTGGTTCCAGTATATCAATCGGCCTATTTGAGAGGGCTGGGTAGTTGTGGCCATTTTCAGACTGTTTTAATCTCCTTTTAAATTAGAAGAAGAGCTCCATATCAAGATATAACTGATGAAATTTTAAAACTTAAAATTTTGAAATTTTTCTTTACCAAATGATAGTTAACAGCTTAGATATCAGTGTCTAAATGTCTAATTTTTTGACCCCCTAGCCTCCTTAAATGCTAATAAAATCTTTAATGCACAGGTCTCATGCAAAGGCACCTGACATAACTTATTTTTCTTTTAATTAAAAAAAAATAAACTGCCTATCTAATAATATGGGGGTTTATATTTTAATTAAAAGAAAAGTAAGTGATGTCCATGATGTCAGGTGCCTGTGGTTTCATGTTGAAAATACTGTAGCTACCCTTTTAATTCAATGTATATTTATAACCATCTGTATTTACAAACATAATATTTTGATGATCATGAGTTGCACTCTGTCTAACTCTATCAAAAGTTTGATGTTTTGACGATAGTAATTAAAATGATTAATATACATGTATCAATGAAACAATGAATTTAAATTATTTGAAATCTTTTTTTTTTTAATTCAACATGAATAAATAAAAACAATCGTAATAAATCAGACTGGTCTATGACTAGTACATTTCTAGTATGTACATGATGTAATTAAGAAATAAAGTCCGCGTTTTCGTGAATGTTGCAGAATAACCTCCGAGGTCGAGAAATGTTGTTTGAAAGATAAAAGCCGAGGACTTTATTTCTATTCTACCATGTATGGTACAAACGATAAATTAAGGATACTCGTGAACCTCTATAGAGAAACGAATTAAGTCACCATCTCTCGATTACGCTGTTTCATTTAACACCAGAGGTAAAAGAAGAAGTCTCAATAAGCCATTATCTGTGGTCCCCGGTTACTTGTCAAATTTTAAACTTTCATTAAGACACTTAAAAAGTAAATTTTATTATTCTCTTATGTATGAAGTTTTTGCGCCAACGTTGAAAAATATAAAATAATTGCAATAGACAACACGCCAAGCCGTGTTTTGAAGGTGGGGTCCTTTGATTTTCATGAATATCAAAAGAAATTTGTGGCAGGTACCCACTTCAGAGCTTTCGTAAACATCGAGCGCAGATTTGTTCAGAGTCGACATCAAAATATAATGTGTATATTATATTTATACAGATTGTGTGAAAATATCTTTGTTGAACAAATCTGCGCTCTATGTCTTCTACTTAAAAGTATCATGATTTTGAATCTGTTTAGTGAGTACATTTACATAGGATTAACCTCTTGTTGACCTGCTAAGAATAGATAATATGTCACGTGATTCCATTCCGCCACAGGTGAATACTTTTGGAAAACGTGTTTTCTGTAGGAAGCGACACATGTAGCTCGTATTTGAAAGGTGCAGAAACCAGCTTTCATTTTTAAAATAAAAAAGAATATCAGTAGACTTCGATGAAAATCGCTTATGTTAAACTTTAACAATTTTCCGGGACATTTTTAATTCTCATGCACGTAATCGCAATATTCCTGTTCATTGCGAAAAGCCCACGCGTAGATGTTTATAAATACACATTTATTCAATTTCTTGCGAAAAGAAACAAAAAATTATAAGCAGAAAATACCAAAGACGTAATAATTTCTTTACATTTAATCAGTCTAAACAAATCCACTCGCATACTGACCACTTCAATATTCAAAGCAACTTTATACTCTTGTCACGTTTTTTGATGCTAGCTACATGCATATGATATTTTATATAAACTCGGAAAAACTTCGAATGTATTTATGAGTAAATCGAAATATTCATTGTAGAATTTACAGCGAAGTTAAGAAATATATATACATGTCAGGCAGGTAGTATCTCGGGGACGGGTGACCCATTCTTTTCAGGGATAATTATTGAGTTCTTCACCCACCACCCCCCCAAAAAAAAATCTTTACAAAAGAATATAGGAGTGTATGTCTGTGCATATTTACCGTCAATCATTATGCAATCGCTTGTGCTTTTCAAACATATAAAAGAAAGTTATTGTAGTGGGTAAAATATCTTGACATTTTATTCAACAATGATAGATTTAAAACAATATCGTGATTAGGGGGATTTTCAAAACCCCGACAAAATACCTCAAGAACTAAAAAAGACTCCCGCCCACCCCAAGTTAAGAAGAATACGAATGATGCAAAATAAAATTCAAGCGTATTGAAGATTATTATTACCCATCTTATATTGTTTATCATTTCTTATCTCACGTTACAATTCATCGTTTCTTCCTTTATATATTACTTTATTTAAACAGGTCGAGATCACTACCTTATATGGAAGGCAATTTTCAACACGTGACGATGTCTTCGTCACACCCGTTCTCCAATCAAGTGAATGAGTCCCAAAGCATGGCACTCTACTACGTGTTTACGATTCAATGGCGACACGTGGTTTTCGTCGGTTTACTACACGTTATTTAACTCGTCACCGGAATATCTGTAGAGCTACTTTATCACTTTATAAGACCAAAATTGAAAGATTATATTGTAAAGATTAGACATTGCTCTATGCTCACATTTAATATTGGAGTTGTTTTAGATGATTAAAAGTTTCTTCGAATACCGTACAGACGCTTTGACGTTCTGCATGTACATAAAATAATATTGAGGGGTTAAATGATAATTAAACACCTTCTCCTGCTGTCTAAATTCAAGGACCTATACAATACCTGCTATAACTATGTACACGTATATCACGTGAAAACAAACTCAATGTTTTATCGACACGATACATGTAACACAGGTCTACGTCTCTTTCAACAATGGTTAAGGCCGATGTTTTATAAGTTGATATAAGGCTTCATAAAGCAAATTTTGTAAATGTGAGCATAGAAATGAAAGATTATACATTATTTTAAATATTTCTTCAACAAATCTCAAAAAAGAATTGAAAATAAGTTTCCAAGGGAAAATTCAATTTACCCCTTTATTTTCAACACAGCTGAGTACTTGTAGTAGCCCACAATGCATTGCGACTCATTCATCAGTGGGTAAAGTAAACATATAACTAATTTACATGCAAATTTATTCTGACGTTAGAAAATCTAGTGGTCTCGACCTGTTAAATGTCTCCGCCCATTTGTATGTAAAAGAGGAACCGCACTCTGTTCGAAAGAAAATGTTCCGGAATTTATGTGTTCAGTAGGTGTTCGAAATCGGTTTTGTATTTCTTGATATTCCAAGCTATTAATAATGATTGTACAAAATGTTAATTAGAAATACTTTGTTATACACAATGAAACTAAAAATAATACCATATCCTCATGTATATGCTGTAAAATAAGGACAAAAAAGGGACCACGCTACTATACTTAAGTGGAAAACTCCTTTGTATATTCTTATGACAAGTGCAAGTGCATTAAAAATCATCTTATCAATTTTAAGAACCACTGGGCCAGAAAAGCTGAAACTTATGTGGAAACATTCTGGAAAAGTGTAGATTCTAAATTCTTTGAACCATGACCCCCGGGGGTAGGGAGGTGCCACAATAGGGAGTCCAAGTTTTACATAGAAATATATATATGAAAAAACTCTAAAATTCTTCTTCTCAAGAATCACTGGGTCAGAAAAGCTGAAACTTATGTGGAAGCATTCAGGAATAATGTAGATTCTAAATTGTCCAAATCATGACCCCTGGGGGTAGGGAGAGCCATTATGGGGAATCCAAGTTTTACATTGAAATATATTTGGAAAAATAAATCTTCTTCTTAAGAACCACTGGGCCAGAAAAGCTGAATCTTATATGAAAGCTAGCCCTAGGGGTAGGGCGTGGTCACAATTAGTATTACAAAGGGGGAGAATCTGTTAAAGAAATGTCCAATTTTTCTCAGGTAAGCGATGTGGCCCATGGGCCTCTTGTGTGTTTTTTTAACATACCAGAAACTACAGTGTAGTAAAATAAAGTGAACGTTATGAGAACAGTAATGAAATCAAGAGAAAGTGATAAAAACAATACTTCAACGTGTATTTCTACAAGTAATTCATGCACTGATTTTAATGTTTCACGCTACAAAAAAAATTAAAAAAAAACAAATAGTTCCATGATATTCCTATTTCTTTCCTCTGTTGGTGGAGATAATTTTATTTTGATTATTTCAACCAGGATGTAAATTTCGCCAAGTGACATACATATATAAAGGTCAGGAGCAAAAAAGGTCTAATATGTCTTAGTGTCGGAAATCAGTGGCTGGAGAGTACTGAAATTGAGGCTTCCTGTAATATTAGTTTTT